>VYZQ01012567.1:24049-49372 GCA_013400655.1 Mystacornis crossleyi | reverse complement strand
AATTTTTGAAACCTGTCATCTCTCTTGTCGTCTACTGCATGTCTCTTCTGCCCATGAATGGCTGAACTGTAGAAATTGTCACCATCCGCAGCAGTACCAAAATAAAGGTGTTATTATGCCACTTCTGATTGCAGGTATGGCCATAAACACAGACGAGGACTGGGGAACTTGAGATACCCTCTTGAGTGAATTTTTGCTGTCTCAGCTGGAAGTTCCTGCAAGAATTCAGGAAAATAATCTTTTTANTCTAAAACATATAGGTGTGTTTAGACCATGAAGCTCTTTCTTTTGTTTTCTGTTGCCTACCAAAACCCCACTGATATAACTTCTGGTGCCTCATAATCTTGACACTTCCATCTTCAAATTTCACTCCTCCTTCCCCTAGCACGGATGGCACTTATTTACCCATTTTAAACATGGGGAGCTGAGGTTAGATTTTAACATTCCCAGAAACAAGAAAGAACAGCCTGGAGGGAAGAAGCCAGCTCAGATTATTTTAGTTTAAATACAAACAGAACAAATGAGCGGTTCAGCGCTGGGGACACACCTTTGTTCTGCCTCTTTCCATCCAGCAACTCTCTTCAATATGAGAAGCAACAATTTCAGCACGAGTTTACAGCTCCCAAAAATTCTCAAGAGTAAACAGAAACCGACTTTTCTTCTAAGTCAAAGAGTCACTGGGCTGCTGGACAAAAGTCTGGGGAAAGCTGATTTGGGATGAAGAGAGGAACATGCAGGGAGGAGAGGGGGTCAGAGACAGAGTCTTGCTGCAGTGTCGCTGCTGTGGGATTAGGGAAGAACCCTGGAGGCAGTGATCCAGCTGCTTCAGTGGGTTCCTCCCTGGAAGCATGGATCCTCTGTCCTTCAGCTGCTGCTACCCACCCAGCTCTGGGTGACAGGGCAGTGCACATTGCACTTTTCCAGAGTAGTTTTACTGGCTGAAGCATTGCCTGTTTTGCCTTTCACACAGCTGGCCTGAACTGTTTAGTAGGAAAATTGTTTTGTGGACGCATCAGAATCACATGGAGCAATTCCCATATTCACACAGCATCTCTGGGACAACTCCAGCCATTGTTTCAAGGCAACTTCATATTACAAGATGTTTAATGCCTTTTAGCTCTTTTAATGTGATTTGGCATGAGAAGACAACTCAGACGGGGTGCCATCAGCCAGTTCACTGCATGCCATGGTCTGGAAATCTTGGCTATGTGGCACCTTTGTCCATACACCCACCTCCCAGCTTTGGTGAGCTCTGCCTGACCTGGCTCCTCTCACCCCCTGGGTGGTGCCACAGTTTCTATTTCTCAAGCTGAAGCGGGCAACAGGACTCTGGTGTAGTGGCTGGTGGCCCTGGGACCCCTCGGGGCTGCAGCTGAGCTCAGACCATGCTTTTCCAGGTTTCCAAGCCCGTGCCTCTTTGTCCTCGCTGGGAAAGAGTAAGTATTCAATTGGCTAGTGTAGTTACAGCATGTTGTGCAGTTTACAGACTGTAATTTCTATTTGTTTGTGCCCCGTGTGGTGTCCAGCTCTGTCTGGCTGTTATTTTGCCTACAATGGCAGATCTGAAGAGGGCTCAAGGGCCAGGTGCTCAGCTGGGAGAGATCAGCACTGATGTGTTTACATCAGTGAAATGTTACTGTTTCAACACTGCTACAATATTCTGAAAATGTTTGCTCTAGGTAGAACGCATGTTGGTGATCATAGCATAGCTGTGCCTTGTTACTCACAAAGTGTCTTGTTTGCATTTATTACATCCTTTCCACCTCCCACACCCTGCTCCTGCTGTTTGGCTGTCGTTATTTATACAGCTCAGGAATGTTTTTCAACAGAACTTGTCTTTCCCAAACATTCACTTAGGCTTGCCTGAATTTTATGAGACTGACTAGGAAATGCTGAATAAAATTCTGAGTTGCAATGCTGTCTGGACCTCTACTAAACCTCCAGGGCATTGTGGATGAGAAGTGACAGTTTTGGAGACGAACTTTTTCTAAAGGAGGTGTTTAATCCTCCTAAGAAAACCCTTACAAATCCAAAATGGTAATGTATTTCCTTAAACTGTTTGATCTATAAGCTTTCCTGAGTTCTTGTTCTCTGCAGGAAAGGTTTTGCCTCACATGTATTTACACTTTCATTTTTTTGCTCATGTTTCCATGAATTTTTCACAGTAATGGCTTTGAAATGTGTGAAGATAACTGCTCAGAGGTCTAACTACTTATTCAGGGACTAAAGTACATGTTATTTAAAAGTTTGCTTGTTTGCTGGAGAAGAGTGCTTTTTCCCCCTCTGACTTAATTAATTCTTCTAAGTAGTGGTGCAGGCAGGGCAGGAAGGCTTTTCCCTGACGGAACTGCAGTTTAGGCTTTTTAATAATTTCAGCATGAGAATACACGAGGTGTAAATGCCTCATTGGTTTGACCGCTCTGTCTGCAATTTTATGCCCAAAATACATTATCCAAAGTATTTGTTTTTCTGAACACTATGAATAGAGGCTGATCTGTAACACCTTGTCCTGTAAAAGGTGCAGTGAGATGAACTCATAGCCCAGAGAAGCTTCTAGTTCCAGGAAGATAGTGCAGATCAGCTCAAGCTGGCCTGCTTTGCAGTGCCTGGAATATTTCTGTGGGGGTCTCTGCTTGCCTTGGTGAGAGGCAGAGGCTCCCCAGGAGAAGCAGCAGGACGCTGATGTTCAAAACAAAGCGGTGGTGGCGTGGCATGGTGCTGCAGAAAGGGCACCCACCTGAGCAGAGCTGTGCTGGTTTGTGGCTGCTGGCGGGTGATGCAGCCCCACAGTTGCTCTGTATTAGTTAGCACTGCTCAACTTTCTTTCTGAATGAGGCTAGGAAAAAAACCCAGTCCTTATTCCCACCCCTGCCCCTTTCCCCAGATAAAATGTTTCTTTTTAAGCTTTCAGGAGTACCTGTGTTTTGAAGCAATACCCCACCATGCCTAAGTTGCCCACCCTGTGTCCACACAGCAGAGACTTCAGCCGGCAAAAACCTGTTAGGGTTGCTTTTCCATTGCACATCCTTGGGAGTCTCCCAGCTCATACATTTTCCAGGCAGAAATAAATGCACACAAAAAGTGCACATGCATTGGGAATCTGAAGCTCTCAGGATGTGTCAGGACCTCTGCACAAGCTACACAGGTGACAAAAGTGTGTGCAGAAAGGCAAAGACATCCTGGATGGACTGAGTTTCCTGTGCATACACAAATTGTCTCCATGGCACACAGGAACTCGATGATCTGTCACAGATGAACCATTGTCACTACACTTGCACTGCTGTGTTGAGATCTGGCTGGCTGTCAGCTCCCTCTGAGCTCGTGCTTCTGGGAACCGCTGGCCGAAAGAGATGGATGGAAAGTGCTGCCACAGCCACAGAGGCTCAGAGCACGGGCTCAGAGGCTCAGAGGACTACCAGAGCCATAATAGGGACTAACAAAAATTCTCAACTTCCTGAATCCTGATTAATAGCTTACCCACTGGATTGTCTTGTGAAGATACATAGTTTCACAGTCTTTTGTTTTGTGTTCTAAAATATTCAGCGCAAAAGTAAATTATTGTGTACTGGGGAAAATACCACATGCTAAAGATGTCGTAAGAGAAATCAAGAGCCAGCAGCTCCCATGATCTGTGGGATAGGGGCTGATTAACTGGAACAGATGCCTTCATGAATCCTGCAAGGAACTATTATGATGCTGAATAAAAAGGGAAAGAGCTGAGAACCAGGTATACTTTTTAAAGAAAGTTTTGCTGTGCCTTTTTCTTATGCTACTGTCAGAAAAGTCTGTAAGGAATGACCATAAACAGCTATTTATGATATCCCTTCTGCCTACAGATGCAGACAATAAAAGGACTCGCCCTGCCACTGTAGGGCAAGTCATCTCGGTTCTTCTCTGCATCTTGTGTATGCTCCACCACTCTGTGTAAACACTGTGATGACCCTGTAAGTCTGTGTGTCTATTTTTGGGGCCTCTGCTCCTTCTTGGTCAGTCACTTATAGCTGAGGGATACCCCTTTGGATAAACTGTTGTTTCACTCGTGTGTGTCATAATGCTGTTTCAGATGTACATTTAGAATAACTTGGAAGCAAAAGCAAAACAGTCCCATCGGTTTAACATATCCTAATACTAAAATTAATGCTGCAGTTAAAACTTCATTCCTACACAGAGACTGCATGGAGGCACGTACAATGAAAAGCCAGCTGTCTAGAGTTCACCAGTTTTTCAGAAAGGAGATTATCAACTCTGCATGCCAATACAAACAAAAGAAATTGATATAGCAACCTCTGTTTAAATTACTTTTAAAACATAAGTGTTGAGGGGATAAGGTGTGGGATGGAAATAGGCCCCTGCCTCAGAAACAGCCAACCCATCAGAATGCAGAATACTGAAAAGGTCATCCTGAAATGGCATAGGACTGTATTTCATAAAATATAGGCATTATATTTCTGGAACCTCATTTGTGTGACAAAAACTGTGACAAGAACAGAGGTTGGCACAAAATCAATATACTCGGGCAAGGATGTAATAAATAATAAAAGTGAAGAACAGCATAAATTTTAACCAGTTTTCATTACAAGTTAAGGCTGGTCTGATTTCCTATGTGATCTCTTGAAGCTACATAATTTCCAAAGAAACATCAGCGAAGGTATATTATTCATTTTGGATGAAAGGTGCTAAGGCAAATATCAGAGAGAGAGAGAAAGAGAGAGGGATGTTTATCACCTTTACTTGCACTTGGGTGTTACCAGCAGGACTGGAAGCGTGGAGGAAGGGGTAGGAGACAGGGTGGGAGCTACCAAACCCCTTCACAGTCCTTGGGGGACCAAGGAACTTTGGCTGTTTTGGTGTTCTTCACCCCCGAGTAGTTTGTTTTACATAAGGCTGAGAAACTTCTCACCCATGAGCAGCTGTGCCATAGGAAAACCCCAGTTTCAACCCTCTCTTTACAGAGACAGCTCAGCATCCACATCTTGATGCCTTCCGTTTCCAGTCAAATGTACCAGAAATATCAATTAACAAGCATAATCCTCTTGTGATAATCTGTTGCTATCCTCTAAAATTTCAGCAGTGCTGCTGCTGCTGCTGCAAAAGGATAAACCCATTAGTCGCAATTTTATCAGCCTAAATGGACACGAGCTCCTCCACTTGGCTCAGCCAAGGAGACAATTGTCTCTCTGAGGCCTCCTTGGGCAGGAGGAGTGACTCAGCTCCCGTGGTATCCCTCCCTCGGGGAGGCAGGGAAAGCCAAGCCTGGTCCCTCCACAATATGTCTCCATTTAGATTGACAACTTCCCCTGACTGCGGGTTAACCTTGTTATGACAGCACAGCTGCAGTTGCCATCTCGCCCCTTCGCACACGAGAGCTCAGCCTTCCGCAAGGAACAGCAGCTCTCAGAATCACGGATTACAGTGTTTCATCTCTAGTCTTAGTCAGATCACTCTGGCATGGGTTTCTAATGGGGCAGACAGGCTTTTTTCTGTTTTGTCTTGAGCAAGGGGCTAGCAGGGGACAGCGCCTGTTATACTGGTTCTGTTTTGTTACTTTCTAGTGAAAAATATGAGCTAATGTCCAATTTCATGTGTTGATTTGACAAGTGCTTTGTCACTTGAACACCATTTCTGCCCTGGCATCAATAGTAACGGTTCTCAGTCTCATCTGTACATCACCATACATTGCATATATTTCTACCTGGAAAAAATTACATCTTTAACACAAATCCTGTTTCAAAATTTTGTTTTTACTTGGCTTTCACAATTTTTAATTTTTTTTTTTTAACTAAAAGACGGTTTGATCATATTTTTTGTAGACAGAAAATAATGTGGCAGAAAGACTGGTGGTACCTGTGAACAGTGTAGTTTTTATAGTCAAATATTTCGGATAAAGGCCACGTTTAATTATAATCCTCCTTTTTCAAATTACCCTTTAATATTTTCCTTCCATCAGATTACAACATTTGTCAAACACAACTCAGATTTGCAAGATTTGATCTCTGACCATTGATCATTTTTTTACAAATGTTAGCAGACCACTGTGTTCTTTCTTTACCTTCTGGGTATCTCCCTAGATAAATACATTTTCTGGATAAACATCACTCTACCTCCTGAGCAACTATTACATGATGTTCATAACTGCCCAAATATCTATACAACTATTTTATGCGCAAAAATCTGGTAATAACTGTGTGCCTTAGGACTGACTAATACTGGACAGAAATAACTTTTCTGAGTGGATATTTTTAGTGTTGACAAATGTAGAGTGCAGCGTTATTAAATTTGTTCAGTTGCCCTCTGTGTCTCAGGAATGTGCCAGGCCCAGTGCAGCTTTTAATTGCTTCACTCTCTACTCAGTAATTTTCCTGCTGTTACGAGTGCAGGCTGCTCAGCAATCACTTGGAGCCAAGACATTTGTAGGACATTTCCTTTGTGCAGTGTTTGTGTCCTGCCTCTCAGCGCTCTGTAACACACTTCTGCACATGGATTTCTGCTCTGCACCATAACTGGTTCCAACTGGCATTTCCAAGATCTCAGGGAAAACAACTTGCTTCATGAAGGAGGTCTTTTAGCTGTAACTGAGCCATGTTTCTTAGATGAGTGTGCAAGAAGAGCTGAAAAGATTTGGGAGATCTGTTAACACACTGCAGACGTACGGTGTTTAACCACATGGGGAGGGAAGAAAGCAGGAAGGGGAATAACACTGCCCTGGGTTGGAGAATGTTGGCCTGTACAGTCTTATCCATTGTACAGGTGTCTATAATTATCTATCTATCTTGCTATCTTGCTATCTATCTATCTGTCTGTCTCATGCAGAGTTGTAATCTTTATAGCTGTATTAAATGCAGAGGGGCATAAAATTCATCCAAATAAGGGCAAGTAATGAACTAGAATATTTTTATACAATATATCTAGGTTTCATCAATTTTCAGATAACATTTTGTTTATTGGAAGTTACAAATCTATACAACTCTCCTGACATAAACCCCTGGAGGAACGTAATGATTAAGACTGATTTACAAGAATATACAAGCGATGGATGCACAGCGGTTGGACCAAATTCAATTTTTATTGTGAAGTTCAATGTTAGAAAAATGGGACTACATACCAAGGGGTACGGACTTAGCTGACAGCTTGTTGTCACTGTTCTGGAGATGGTGTTGAATCCAGAGTGTCATAGCCTTTGGGTTGTGGCAAATTATTTCAGTCCAGGATAGACAACAAGCTGTGGAAGGACACAGTTGTACGTCTCTGAAAAGCTGTAAAGCTCCCTCATACTGGAGGGAGGAAAGATTGGTTTCTTTCCTTGAGGCAACCAACGCAAGCCAAAATGTAAATAAGAGAGCTTAGGCATTTTGGAGAGGTCCTTCAGAAATGCATATCATAATAGCAATGTCTTCTCTAATTGATTATGCAGTCTGAATCCTTGGCATTAAGTGCTTGGCAAAAGTATTACGCTCTAGCTCTCCCTACTGGATTATTATCACACAATTTCTGTGTTTAATGCGTGCAGTGTATTGCTGTGTTAAACAATTAAATAGATAATATAAGTATCTCACCACTCTGTATAGATCTTTCATACTTCATGTGCATTTCAACAGATATGGCTATGGCTTGTGTCTTTACTTTGCTAATTCTTCTTATTTTGTAATATATCGGAAAGAATATGCTGGTGTCTCCTGCTGCACTTTATGAAAAGTCATTAGAGAACATGAGACTATTTCTTTTGGCTGTAATTTCCAAAACTACTCTGTGATTTTTAAGCACTTAACGTAATTTTTCCAAAATGATTTAGGCTCTCAGAAGCCTAAACTTCAATGGTTTTCACTGAAGCTTAGTTGTCGGTCTGAAAAATACTTCAGTTATGTTTAACTGCTCTATTTAAATTGATTTTTGAAAGTTAATAGAGAGACTAGTCCATACAGATTTCATGTTTCTGCCATGCCCTGTTGTGGTTATCTACTTTAACCAAGGGAAAAAGCAAGCAGAGATATTTTAAGCGAGTTAAAATATGCATAGGTTATATTTTGCCTTTCTGTCCCAGTATGGCATTTGACATATCAGGACTAAGCTAACGGAAAGTAAATTCTTCACTGATAAATATTTGATTGCAATATGTTTACCCACATACTGCAATAAATTGGTCTTTACTGGCAGCATGGCCTCTCTGACACTTTATGCCGAAAATGTATATATACTTCTACCTGTATGTTGAGATAACAGTGGGCTTATAATATAAAGTTTTGTTGTTTTTCTGAGACATCACATCCACTGAGAAAGTTTACAAATAATGTAGTCATATACTGTGGTTGTAAATGCAACAATTCCTTATAAAATGATTCAAGAGAAAAATTTTATTGTATTTTCATTAATTGCTGCTTTACTGCAAAAATCTGTATAACAAAAGAAAGCAAAATTTTTTCTGTGTGTACCTATGGTCCATAGTAAATATTACTTGAAGAACTGGAGCAATTTTATTATCACTATAAAATCTGTAGGTTTGAATTCAGCCAGACTAAATCAAATAAAACTAACCTGCTAAATTAAAAAAAAAGGACCAGAGACCAAGATGTATGTCTGAAAGTAAAAAACAGTCTAAAATAATCAAGAATATGATAGGTGTGGTCTGGGCAGTTAGATGGTGAGAGTTAAAACAAACTAAGGGAGTGAGAAAATTGTGAAACATGGGGAGATCAGGGTACGAGTGTTCAGGTTTGCCCTTTAATCCTTTTTGGGTTTTTTGGGTTTGGATTTATTTCTTGGTGCAGGAAGGAAGAAAGGGACTGTTGTTTTGCTTTGGTTCTGATTTGTTGTTGGGGTTTTTTTTGTTATTGTTTTGGGGGTTTTGGTTTAGGTTTGGATTTATTTTTAAAGCGCAGTAGATATCCCATAGGATCCCTAGAAGATTAAACCTTTAAATCTACACCGTCAGATGACCGAGACCCTGATGCAGTCCTGTCTCCTTATCATGTACAATGTAAGTCTGTCTTTCATGGCAAATCAGCTCATTCCTTTTGGGAAGAAAACATGTTGCAGCTCTGGAAAATGGTCCTAGAACCACCCCTCTACCATATGGATGCAACTGCAGCAGCTTGGACTCCTTCAGCTCTCTGCACACCTCCAGTATGATTCCTGCAGTCTCTGCATTCTTATCAACTCATTCATAACTTTATGCCGCACCCAAAGAGTTTTAGCTAAACCCTAGAAGGGATAACAATCTCATTCAGTGTGGGCATGGACCTTTTACCTGAGAGGGACATGGTCCATCCTGGGTAGTCGGGGGTCTCTCTGTGAATGGGCACCATGAATTTTGCAGTGGGGTGAGTGCTTTCCGTGATGTGAGTTTAGCCACAGGATATGCCAGGTACAAACTGGGATTTTAGGTGGGCTGAATTTCTGAGCAGTCTGTTTCTTCATAAGCAGAACAAGGGCCCTCCTAGTTTAGGTGCTTTAGTTTGCTACAGGAAGACATATTTCCTGAATTTGGGTTAGGAGATATTCAGCTCCTACACTAAAAATTCATTAATGTTTTACCTGATATGATTCTGTTTTAACCTCAAAATATTTTAGCAGTGACATTACTGGAAAACATCAGGACCTATAAATCACTAGGTCTGTACAGAGACTCCAGTCCATTCTCTCTTTTTTAAATTTGCCTTGCCACTTTAAATGGCTATTACATGTATTAACATGTTTTACTGATAGAGGAAGTTTACATAAAATAAATCAGTGGATTAGATCAATCAAAAAGATTTTTCACCTCAGTGTTTTTGAGATGTATTTGATCGCACTAAAATATTGGCTTGGAGGACTGAGTTTTACCTCTCAAGCTTAAAATATTAGCTTGGTTAGCTACCATAGGTTTGATCCAACAAGAGCAAGGCATTAAAAAGCTGGAGAAGATACAGAGAAAGGAGAGAAAATAAAGCTAAGCACTGAGTAAAAATTGCTGTGTATTTTGAGACATTATAGAAAACAACTTTAATTTGTGGGAAAGGAGTTTGAGAGATTACCCTGATTATACTGATAATCTCTTTCACTGGAAAAATGCCTAGGTACTAAGTCCTCTGTAATAGGTAAAACGGAAAAGAAAAGGAGCTATATGTGCAAGCTATAGTTTCATGGATTAACATGAGAAGTCACAGAGGTTTGATGCAAAGGTGATTAATATATGTAATAAATCCCATGCATAAGTGATAGATTTTCCATTTCTGTTGTCGTTATGCTAGTCCTTATGAAAGAACTACTTGGCTTAAAGGCATTCACCTCAGCAGAGCTCTGCATTAACACAGCTATGCCCTCTCTGTGGCAGCTTGTTTGACTGTCTGTTGGGCACTATAGAAATGGATCCAAACCAATAATGAAATTAGTTTTGAGCCATAGTCATATACTTGAGTGAGAATCCAGCCTGAAGAGCAAATATATGAAGTCATCTGTCAAGACAGGCAGCTGAACTTGAAATGGTTGTGTAGATTTCTTGCTGTTCCCAAACAATAGCCCTTAGCGCCTTCCAGCTGATCTCACTGGCATACACCAGGTGCATGAAGAGGAAGTATGGATATAGGGCTATCATAAAAAGATATTAACTAGTACTTGATGCTGAACTTGGACCTTTTTTAAAAAGAATTTAAAAGTTGTTTCAAGCCTGTCTGTTGTCAAATTGGGCAAATCCCCTAGGATCCAGGAAAACCCCATTTGGTCTTTATTTTCTTCATTCTTCTTTCCAACTCCTTATTTTTTTGCCTCAAGAATACTTTCCTCTCTGGCATTCACAGAGTAATATAACATTTATTCTGACCCAGTTAGGATAAAGAGACAGAAAACAAATGAGGCCCAAAGGTTGCCACCCTAAGCAGGAGTTGCACATGTGTATAATTGGAGAGAATAATACGAATTTTATTGCAAAGAAATAAAGCCTTTGCTTCTGAGTCTTAGCTTTCCTTTCCCTTTCCCTTTCCCTTTCCCTTTCCCTTTCCCTTTCCCTTTCCCTTTCCCTTTCCCTTTCCCTCTCCCTTCTTTTTTAAATTATGACTATGAGCATCTGGATGAATTGAAAATAATAGAGAACTATGTTGATCTGAAGAGAGCAAAGGCACCCCAACCTGGAGTAATATAAAGAACCACCCACAGAATTTATGGCTTATCGAGTAGACCCCCTAAGCTTGTACAGATCTCATCTGACATAGAATTATAGTGTTTAAAAGCACCTGCAAGAAACTGATCAGTGGAAGGACAGGTCCGTGGAGCACTTTATCAACTGCCTGCCACTTTCAGTACAGCAACCAGTAAAATGTCACTCACTCTGACAAAGAAAGAATAATTAAAAATATACACATCTGGTGGAGAAACTGGGCTGAAGATGGCCTCCTAATGGCATCATATATCACTGTGTGGCCTGGTGTGGAAGAAGAACGACCTGCAGAAAACACCCCTTTAAGAATATTTATAGGAGCTAAATGAACTTTATTATATCATCAGATATGCCATAAACATATCTTAAAAGCATTTTAGATGCTTTTAAGCATTTCCCCTATTTCCCCTATTTAGGGAAATAGTGTTTTTAATACTGTAATCTAAAAGAAAACAGTTAATGTGGACTTGAATTGAAACAATATTCTACAAATTAAGCCTTATGAGAACTGGACAATCATCTTGCTGTCAAAATGTCTTGTCACACTTTTATGATTAATATATTCTGCTGTTTGAGCCCATTTTATGATCCTTATATGTATTTTATATAAAAGCCACCTGCATGATGCTTACACCTCTTTCATGGAAAGCCTGGTAAATGACAATTTTTTGGTCTTCTTCTGCATGCAGGATTTGGAAATGAAATATCTGTTGCCTGCTGGCTGATCTTTGATCCACAATCCTCAGTTGTAGAGCAGATTTGGACTTCAGTAAACAGAAATAGCATTCTGTGTGGGCTGTGACTAAACTCATTTCAGCACATTTGGAGGGTGCTAAACAAGTCAGTCCTTGTTTTTGGAGTTTCTGACTGGAGTCAGGAAAAGTGAGACAATGAGAAACAAGAACAAAATGTCCCTAAAACATATGCATGAGGCAATTTTTTTCCCCTTTCCACCATGGCTTACTGACAGAAGTGGCATATCAAATGTATTTCATGATATGATTTATTACCACTGGTCATTCCAGTTAGTTCAAACAATATGTTTTTCACACAATGAAAAATTGATAGCACATAAATATGTGGGTGTGCATTTGTTCTGAGCATGGACACAAAATATACAATGAATATATTAATCCAAATCAATTGTCCTTGAGAAGGAAAATGTGCTGCCAGCCAAGGACCATGTGCATGTTAGACAGTTGTTCACAGGAGGGTTGATTTTAACACACCAGTCCAAGAGAATGGGAATTATTTGGCCCATTTCCTCAAGCTGTGTTTTTCTGGTGTGCTTGTTTCTTTTTTTTCCCTTGTCTCCCTTTTAGCACGTTGAAGATGGACACCAGGAACCTTTGTGCTGCTCACTCTATTTTACCACAAGTTTTGCAACAATTTTGTTTCTCCTAAAGTTCTAATTAGCTGAAGACCTATGATTATGATAAAATTTCATCATTTGTTTTATAGAGAAAAAAGAGATTTTAAGTCCTGTAGCTGCAGAAAGCACTTCAAAAATAAGATCCTTCTGGCTTTAAAATGAGAATAAAGCAAATGAAGTTCAGAAATTATTATGAAGTTATGAGTGTACATCAGTCAAATAAATTTTAGAGGGGAAAAGAGAATAAAAATAATTTGATTTATCGTTTTAAAACACTGGTGTATTTTAAGTCAGCAGGAAAAAAAAAAACAGCCAGAAGAAAGCAAATCTGAAAAGATGCTGAAGAGTTCAGGACACAGGAAAAATGAATGGCAGCCAGGGGCTGATAATGAACACAGGGTACAGGAAATGTTTGTATCCTTGTCCCAGTCCATTACTCTGATCATATTTCTAGATTTTACCATTCTTAAAATAAAGCAGAAGACTTACTAATGTCCCAAATAAAGCCTTGAAAAGAGTGGTGAATTAGCATGAGGTAAAGGAAGAAATAGTTGAGAGGCTTTTTTCAAGTATCTAGTCTCGTACAAGAAAAAGCAAAAAAAAAAGAGTTTTAAATTGTTCTGGGAAGAAATGCAAGGTACCTTTACTCTGTGCATCTTCCCCTCTAGTAGAATAAGAGAGGAAGGGTAGGCTGAGAGGAAGAATCACATTCTTATGCCACTCAGTGCAATATGAGACTGAGGCAAACTTCTGTTTTTTCCCAGGCATTCAAGCGCCTTTCTTACTGATATGCAGGCATAGGTCTGAGAAGTGATGCTCTCCAGATATTAATTTCTTATTTGTGCATCCTGAAGCTTCAAGTCATCCTCAGACAGGCAGAAAACTTCTTTTTAAAATTCACTGTCCAGAATATTGTTCTGATATTTTACAGTGAAAGGAAATTCACTTTTCCTGAATGAAGAGAAGAGTTGCCTGATTTTGATACTTATTTTTCATTATCTTTCTGTTAAGGTCACTAATATTGGTGTGGTGCATGAGGACTGATTGTATAGTTAAGTCTGTAGCACTAAGAAATAGAAATTTCTGGCCTATGGCACATGAGGAAAACAGTAAGGGAGTACTTCTCACTGACAGCCAAGTCATCAGAACACACTCATGATTTTCTTTGACACAACTAAATTTAGAGAAGGAATGTGAAAAACTGACTTCCTGGGCATGGTGTACCCTCTACGGCACAAAATAAAGTGTAGATTGGACAGAAATAACTCACTTTCCTGCTTTTTAGTCTGGACTGCTAAAAAAGGAAGTTTGTTTTTGCATGCTGTCCCGTGTCTCTGCTCTCCTTCTGTTTTTTATTAACATCTGAACCCATGGGTCAGTATTAACTAAATGGAAAGGCAGAGCTTTTCCAAGATTATTTCGTTTCTACAAGTTCATGACAACTGACGACTGTTGGGGGAGAGATACTCAAGTACTTCTAACCCAGGAAAACTTTGGATACCTCATCTGTCTGTCCATAGCTGTGTATGAACAAGTAATCAGCAATGTGTTGCTCCACATTCACCCAGTCCAGCCTCACGAGGATGTGGGAAGAAGCAGAGGGCAAGGAAGAGAGAGGAGAAGCAGCCAAAGCCCCTTTCATGACAGTGTGCAGATACAAAAGGAATCAGTCTCCAACACAGCAGCAGCTTACCAGTTTTTTTATTCAATTTTATATTCCCGTTATTATGTATATAGAAATGAATCTGCTACAGAGTTTGGGGATTTTTAACAGAGTTTTAGAAGAAGCTCCTCTTTTGAGGCTCAAGATCTTTGCCCTGTTGGTTCTGGAGAAAGGCAAAGCTGGTTGTCATGTTTTTTATTAAAACAACAACTACTACTTTAAAATGTTAATCTTAAATCAGTTCATAGAAGAAACATATGGGCACATCAAGTCTACACAAGGTCTCAATAGTCATTCTATTGACAGTAGTTGTAAATACTTCCTTTTTTTTTATTAATACTATTTTAAAAACTTAGGGTAATGCCAGGTCAGTTTATTGCGTACTACACTTATTTGTGTAGCGTGTACTGTCATGACTAGATTAGGAATTCAGAAGACACCCTCTGCATCAGAATATTTTGTAAGGAAAATTGGGAAAGGTGGCACTGTGAGTTAATAACTCCTTTCAGCTTGTGATGAGGATTATTAAAAATGAAGGGGAATGTGGGAATTTGGACTCAGTTTAAACTGAAGTGTTGAGGGGGAAGGAAAAAGTGTTTACCACCTGTGGTTCAGGGTAGGGAAGCACACTCAGAGATGGCTGAGAGCATTAGATTAGTGACTGCAGTGATATCTAGGGAATTTTAATTTGTATAATTTATTCAATCATTAATAAGGAGGACTAAAGTTTCATGTAGAACTCATTTTTATACCAGTATGTGTTACAGACAACTCAGCAAGGAAAAACTTCAGACTGAATTTTATTAAGTAAAATGGATATGGTAAGTACCATGATCATTAGGGATGGATTTTGGATACAAATACAGGTGTGTTAACATGTAAATGTTCCAATTTAATACAATCATAAATGTATTAAGTAAAATAGATTGGCAGTGTTTATGAGCAAAGAACTCTTGAGGACAAAAAAAGGGAATAATTTGCAGAAAGATTGGGAGGAAATACTGCAAAGCAAAACCTGAAATATAAATTATTTAAAGCCTCTGTGAATGAGTGATAAGTTGTTAAGCTAATTGCAAGTAACAACAGAGAGTAAAAAACCTCACAGAGTCAAAAGCTTTGGTACAGATATAATGTTGTTAGAAGAAACAGAGAAAGTGTAGAAAAGAGCATTTGTAGAGTGAGGTAGAAAAATTAGTTTCTGTTGCCTGCACTGGAGGAACACAATCTTTCCTATGATTAAAAAAAAAGATGTTAAACATCTATAAAAATGGATTTTCCAGGGTTCTAAGGTGACAAATAAATTTGTCAAACTATAGCACAGAACACAGGTACTTCTCAATTCTTTGCCACATCTAAGTTGCTTTACTAGTACTGGGCATAAAGTGGAACACAACAGAAAAATTTTCTGTCATTCTCTTTTTTGATTTTTTTTTTTCTTTTTTGAAGCAGCATGCAGTATAATAAGACACAACATCCAGAGACAAAAGTGAGATGTGGAAGAATTGGTAAAATTCCTATTTATTTCCAAAATAGGGTTGAAGGGTATTCCTGACAGGAGCACAAGCTCTTCCTCCCTGTTCTCCAGGTTCTGTGACCAGGAGTGTGTTACTTGGGAATGAATCTTGAGGTTAGCTCTGCTTTTTTCTTAGCCAACTTCTTGGACAGCACCTTATGGTTACTGGAAATGAAGTATTAGTTAATGAAACACGGTCTATGTTGGAAATAAATAAACAAATAAAATAGTAAATTAGAAGAGTGTGTGCTATATTGGGTAATTGTGCTAATATCTTGGCAGATGTCTTGCTAATTCTCCAATTGAATCATACCTAGGAGGGATTTTCCTTTAATCTTAGGAGAAGCTTCAGCTGCAGCCTTGTAAGAGAGGAGTGAGCTGTTTCTGTTCTGGAAGTAAGCATGTTCATATTTAATACAAAAATATTAGGGAAAAAATTGTATTTTTAGAAGGAAATAACTAGGAAATATAGGCAATGAGTAAGGTCTTTGCAATTGGAAGGACAGAGGGAGAGTCAGAGGAAGTTCTCATTTGAAAGGGGGTGAGGGAGGTGTTTTATGAGAGTTTAATTCTGATATTCCAGATGAAAATTATGAAAGCTCAATTTGTCTATTGTAATCTAGGTTTTAGCTGTGCAATAGACCTTGGGATTGCTATGTTATGACCAAGAAAAGAGGAAAATTCTGCATCCCTCGAATGTGAATTTTCCAAGGTTTTAGTACCCAGACGACAAGCCAGTGCTCTTCACAGAATTATTCAAGCCTCCCTCACAGCATCTTTTATCACATTTGTCCGCTTCACTGGTGCTTTTGCTCGCTCTGTCATTCAGCTCACGTCTGTGCTGCAGGTGATCAGCAGGCAGCGACCCGAGCCTGCCCTGGCTCCGTCCCCCTCCCAGGCTGGAGCCTGTCCTGCAGCGCAGCCTGTGGCCAGCGGGGCCCTGGCCACGAGGGAGGGATGGTGACCTCCACCAGAGAGCTGGGAGCCTGCTGCCGTGTGTCCTCAGANCCTGGACGTACACAAGTCCCTGGAACCTGATGGGATAAAGCCAGGAGGTGCTGAGGGAGCTGTCCCATGTCACTGCCAATTCTCCTTCCATTATTTGTGAAAGGTTATGCTGATGAATAAGACTCCTGAGAACTGGAAGAAAGCAAATGTCACCTTTGTCTTCAAGAAGGAGGATGCAGGGAACCACAAGATGCTCAGCCTCACTTCAGTCTTTCACAAACCATTTCCAAACGAGGTGCTTTGGAGTAGCCAGAATGGATTCATGAAGGAAGAATCAAGCCTGACCAACGCGAGAACCTTTCATGATGAAGTGATGGGCTCAGCAAACGAGGGTAAGCAGTGGGTGTCGTTTACCTTGACTTCAGCAGGGCTTTTATCAATGTATATTGATTATATACATATATATCTATATAAAATGTATATAAATACCTGATTGAGGAAGTAAAGAAGGCAGAGTCAGACTCTTCTTGGTGTCTCCTACTAACAGGTCAAGAGGCAACAGGCACCAACAGAAATACAGCAAATTCCACATAGCCATAAGAAAATACTTTATTTTGTGAGAGTGGTGGTTGGGCTGTGTCACAGGACGCCCACAGAGGCTGTGGAATCTCCATCCTTGGAGATATTAAGAAGCCAACTAGACATGGTCCTCAGCAACCCCTGTAGGTGACCCTGCTCCAAGCAGGAGTTTGGAGGTGCCTTCCAATCCCACAGTAGTTCTGTGGTTCTGTAACAGAGCAAAGATATACACTGGTTCAAATAACTTTTGTTTCTACCTTTGGGAGGCTTATAAACTCTTAAAGAGAATGTATGAAAAATAGATGAATGAAACATTTTCATAATTAATTTTAATAATGGAAATTTTTTTTTGTATAAATGAAATAAGCCATCTGCAATCAAACAAGGCATGCATGTTTTTAAGAGCTGGAAATAGGGCTGAAAATTCCTGTGTTTGAAAGTTTCCATGCTGTCATTGCAATAAATTAAGTTTCTAATTAAACACATGCTCACATACACACTCTTGGATGGGAATGCTATGCTTGATCAATAGCCCCAGGCAACACGGTAGCAGGCAGAATTATAGCAAATGGAACTGGATGAATGGGTTTACTTAATGACCGCAATATGATTTATTTCATTGGTGGAAAAGGGGGTAGGAAGACATCAAATTGCTAAAAATATTACCCGAGCAAATTAAGATATGATCTTACAGGAGATCGATTCCCCAGAGATCCCATGTGAGTACAGTAGATCAGAGCTTAGATCACTGTAAAAGAATCATACTTGATGAAAGTGTGTCAGCTAATCTGCATTCAGCTTGTTTGCCATTTATAATTAAGAAAGCTTTTTTGTTATGTTTTAATGTAGATGGCTTAACTGTGGACAATTGCTGAGTTAATCCGCCCATTTTCACAGTGTCCTGATTTTAGCTGTTGGAGGAGTCTTGGTACAAGGAACAAAATTAATGCAGATAATTCCCCATGCAGTCAAACAGATGAAAAATACATCTTTGAGTAAAGCTGCACGGAATATGATTTTTTGACCGCAGCCTCTTTTTATTTGGCATTTGCAACAGCCCCTGCAAGGTGTGCCAGTGTGGGAATGTGCTGGAATCTTCTGGTGGTGAATCTGGGACTGGCAGCAATATGCTTGTCCCTGCCACTGACCCCTCTGGCCAGTTATTTACCTTGCCAGTGAAGCCAATAAACCCAACCAGAGCTGAGACACAGAGAGAGAGACAATGCAGTTTTCTGCTTTGACTTTGCTGTAAATAAAGGTTTGTGTCATATGGCTTATGACCTAAAGTGAACCAAAATTGAAAGAGGTGACACAACTAGCAGCAGAAGAAATCTTCTTCAGTCCTGCCCCAAAAATACACTCACACACATGTATTAATTTTGGTTCTGGCTATTTTCAAATGTTCCTTCAGTTTCTCTTTCTCCCTACTTATTTATCTGTGAAAAATGCAGAAACTAAATATAAATCAGGTTTTGACTTTTTCTATAATTGTGCTTTTCAAAGGAGATAATTAAATTTCTGCCTCTTTGGGAAAAGGTCAGCGTGTTGGGGTAACAAATATTCGTATCTCTAGGGCATTTGCCCTTATTAGCCATGAATCACTGTTTCATAAGCTTGGAGCCTTGGCTAGAATCCATCTAGCCCGAAATACTTTGAAAACCAATGAGCTGACTGAGATCCACTTTAATAGTTCAACTTTATTACTAATTAACCTGTATATGCCCCTGTTTGTTATGCTGTAACTCAGAAGCTAACACTATGGCTATTGTCTAGACATATATTAAATGTACGGTACTACTTCTCCATTTACTTTAAGGATTTGTTGCTATGCTGATCACTTGTTTCGTACACAAGTTGAGGCTGCAGACAGTCTAAAGAGGTTAGTGAAGAAGCCTTTGAAAGGCTGATGGTTGACTTAATGTTGACCTCCAAATCAACTGGCTCATCTGCAGGATACAGCCTGCATTTTTGATGCTGGAAAGCTTAGTCACAAGCTGACAAACATAGCAACTGGGGGAGAGCATGGGGTTTGTGTCTTTTTATTTCATGCAATTATTTTTTTGTGATTTGAACTCGTAGTTACGGTTTCTATGCAGATTTTCAACAACTTTTAAGCTTTTGGGATGCCAAAGCTGCTTTTTTTCCTCACCTACAATTTCAGACTGAAGTATCATCAACAATCTCCATGTTCTTGTGACTTGGACCAGATCCTTAAAACCTCTCCAGGCCTTCTGAAATCTGCTGAGATGGAGCTGGAGCTGACGCCAAGCTGGGAATTGCATATCCACGCTATTGGAAGGCAGCTGGCACTAAAGCGCCCTGTGGGCAGTGGGACCAGCCTGGAGCAGGGCTGCAGCTGAGAGCCCTGAGCATTTTGCTGGCCCAGCTTGAAGCATGGTGACACAAGCACGGCTTGTGTGTCTTTGCCAGCAGGCCCTTGCTCATCTTTAGTGCTTAGAGCTATCATTACCTAGTGTGAAGTTTAGATAGTCAAGTGACCCCCAGTCAGCTGCATCCTTTGCAGCAGGAGGTCACTAACTGTGGTGGGGTTCTACTTTTTAAGGACTCTGAGGCATGTAACTGACTGCTTAGCCTAACTTGAAGCCCACTGAAACTGAAACACTGAGTTGTCCTCACTTCTCTCACTCGTTGAGACTCATCCTTAGAAGATACTTCTATATTGTGTTTGTGCAAAGCAAGAAAAAATAAATAGCCTCCTATTCTGACCCTCATTTCCTCTGTGGATTAGCCAGTAGCATATGCTTCGACTAGTAAGAAGTTTAGATGTTTGAATCTTTCCTTTCTTCTTGGACATTTTTAATTAATTACTCCACAAAAGACTTTAAATCCTGGTCTTCATGGTACTCTTCAGTCTTCATCCTTCCTGCTGAAAAAGTTCTGTGTGGTGTGGACCAGAGATGGAGACCTGTAAGCACACCTTGTGACCTGTTATGAGAGCGTTGGCTAAGAAGTCTAGGTCCCTCTTGAAATGCTAGCACAAGTTTAAACATTTTAAGTTTAAGTATGGATTGCAGCAGGAGGAGTAATAGCGTGTCCTGTTTTTTCTAGATGAGTACCCTAAGAATGAACATATCGGGTCACATTTCTATTCAGGTACTTGTTCACCCTCTCATCCTGCTCTACTGACTATGGAATATTAATATTATATTTAATATTAAAATAGAGCAATCACAATAAGAGGGCATGAGAGTGTTTGCTGTCACATAAGCCTGTTCGTATACTGATTCAAACCTTCACCTGCAAGGCAAGAGAAGTGGGTTCATAGCCCTCCAGAGGAAGGAACTGAAGCTGAGGGCATTAAACTTACATGTGTGAGAGCTCTTTTATGCAGGATTTCTATATTAAATGGGACAGTAACACATAGTTCTTACAAAGAACTGAAAATTTTGGTAATAGAGAACAAATAAAAGTGTGAGTGTGCCTAGTCATGCAAAGGAAGCAGATGTTAGCAATACATTAAATTACAACTCCAGCACAGGCATACTGTCTTTTTTTTTAATTTGCTATTGATCTTCAGACCATAAAAAGCAAAAGCTTTCTTGCAGTAATTTAGTATTTTTTCAAGTTCTGCCAAAGATCTGACAAAATGCAATGAGTCTCTGATAATAGGTAAGTGTGACTTTATCCAAACACTTAAAATGATCTTAATGTATGACATTAACTGGGTCATAGGAGCTGACTAAAAGAATATAGGTCTGCTCAGGGGGAGCAGAGGAAGTTTTAGGTAAATTGAGGAGAAAATTTTTATGTGTGACCTCACAGGAACAGAACTTACAACTTGTTTAGAGCAGACCAACAGAAAACAAAAGTTGGTGCAAACCAACAGGTTTATGGAGCCTGATGTCCTGTATGGAAAGGTGTCCAGAAGCAATTGCTTCAAAGAATGGAGCAAGAAAACCTGAAATAAGAAACTGTATAGGAAAAAGACTTAGTCATCTTTTCTAACCATACCAACAATTTCACTATTTCAATTCCATTTTCATTACCTGTGCCTTCTCTATGTGAAGAGAAAAGGTGTAAAGAAGTCTTGATGTATATTCTACCCAATTTACTATTTTGTTTGTTTTTATTACTTCTCCTATAATTTATCTCCGCTCAAAGATTAATGCTCTCCAGCCATCTTTCCCAGAAGGAAAACAGAAATGGATTTTTCAATTTAAAGAAGCAAACAAACCGAAATCTTCCTCTGTAAAGACAGCATTGCAAGTACACATAACTGATGCCAAGTAAACGGAGTTAAAAAAATAATCATCTCAGCTACACTTCTGTGACTGGAAGGTCTTCAGTATACACGAGCATCTATATGTATTTGTATTTATGTACTTTAAAGAGAGTTATGGGGGGGTTGGTTCTGTTTTGTTGGGTTTTTTTTTTATTTGGCATAGAACCTGAAGACTTCTGATAAACCCATAAAAACTTTTTATATTTGAACATTGCATAGTGCAACACAATAAAATGAAAGAAATCTTCCTAATGGAAGTTTTGCTATATGGATGAAAAAGGAAGGATGAGAAAAGGGTTTTTCTCTTTAAAAACATCCCTAGCAATGCATAGCTGTCTTTCAGTGGTGCTAAATTAATGTTTAGAGTGCTCTGATATCCAACTGTGTGATGCTCTCATTCGAAGGTGTAGCAACTCACTGAACTTGGTGCCACAGGCCCTATCCCTCACTTTTACTTGTGATTGGACTCTCTCTTTCACTGCTGGGAAAAAAAAAAAGGGGGGAATAATGACACAGTTTTTTGGAGAATTTAAGGAAATGAAGAAAGTAAAGACAACAGCCCATCAGAGTTTGAAAGAATTCTTTTCAAATATTCCCATGGACTTTGTATCTTTGCAGACCAAGGCAGACTCAGAAATGTGTTGTGTTATAAGTTAATGATCTGTTAGAAGAAAAGAAGAATAAACATCAACAGTCATAAATCCATTTTTTTCCCCCTACTATTTGAATGTTACTTCCTTGTTAAAAAATAAAGGCTACATTTCTTTGGCATTTAGGTGCTGGAAAAAATTCTCTAATGTTTTTCCACCCAAATTTTTACATAATATTTTCTTTTAAAGATTTACATATATAATTTAGGGTTGAATTTTATAACCTCCTCTGTCCACCCAACCCTGTTCCTATCAACACTAGAGGTGTTGAATCACTTCATAAGGTAAAAGCCATAATTTTACATTTTAACTTTTCAAGTAGCTCTCTAATGATTACATTGACGAAATTATACAATCTAGGATATTTTTCCAAACCCGTGTCTGCTTTTTGGATTATCCTTCAGTGCTCCATTGTGCTAAAGTAGCCAGTGTTCTCTAACAGCTTTCTGTAACACCTCCAGGGAAATGAAATGGCTTTTTCATGTCTGAAAAAAAGTCCCAGCTCCTTGTCCTATCGCCCTTGCCATGAGACAGGGCTTTGGCAATGCCTGTCAAAGCAGCCTTGTCTATGGTATCAGAAATATAAGTGTAAAAGCTGCCAAATTTTTGATCCTGTTGGCTATGGGCGTTTATATTACCTTCTGGGGATGTATATTTTTTCAGCGTATCCTTCATCTTAATGGAGTGTGATGGCTTATGAAAGCCAGCTTGACATTCATTACCACACAGATTTTTTTCCCTTTGTCCACCAATAATATCTTTGTGATGGCAGCAGAAACTGTTTGCATAAGAAAAGAATTGGAAAATATCCATGATTTTGTAGGTACTTAGGGTAGTAAGTCCTTTTATTCACTGGAAGCAATAATATCAGGCATGGCCCTGTAAGAGTTCATACTCCTGCCATCTTAGGCTAACAAACTAACAATTCTTTTGTCCTCCATAATCCCTTAATTTACCTTGTGTATGGCACAGGGCTGAAGCTTAGAAACTGAAATGTTCATCAGTGGCCTAAGTACTGAGAGGGTGAATCCAACCCTTTCTGATAAAACGCAAATGAAGACGTGGCCTTCCCTGTCAATCTAACAATGAAAGCATTCATTCTGAATGCAGGAAATACAGGAGCACAGGTTTCAGCATCACCAAATGTGTATCTAACTTACTGGGCCATAAAACTTTCCTTCAAATGTTTGCTACTCTGTTTTAGTACACACTGGAATATCAGTCTTGACTACTTCTTTACCATTCCTCTACCCTTTTCTAATGATCTTTCCTTCTGTCTTGTGAGGATTCAATTATTACATGCACACCGAAAAATTTCAGCAGTGGAACTGCCTCACATGCAGTCTCCTGAGCCAGGCCACATCAACACAGGGCCTGTACAGTCTGACAGCCGTGTTGCTTGAGACTGCCAACACGTTCAGGAGGAGGTCTTGTGACTGGCTGCTGACTGTAGTTATCCACATTTTTCTGATTTTTGCCCTTTAGCTTTCAAAGACAAGGTACAGGGCCTGAGGTTTATGTATTCTAAAATGGTGGGTCACTACAGCCGTAGTAATGGCATGCCGACACCTTTGTGTTACAGAGGAAAAACATATTTAAATGGTGGAAAAGTATTCAAATAGGTGCGTGGAGAACCCTTAATCCAAGTGTCCTAGATCATAGATATGCTGTTTCTATGCTGTTGGGCAAAAGCATTCCCTGCCACACATCAACAAACCTTTTTGTGGTGGGATGCAAGCAGTCAGTGCAGTTTTGCTCTTAGTTGCTTTTCCACTAGCAATACTTCAGGAACAGAGTTCAGGAGTTTTTGAAATCCTAGCTTTGAGCTTTGTAGTTTTCTTGGGGTTTTGCCCCCAAAATGCTATTGTGGATTTAGTCTTTAGTGAACAACTGAAGTGAGCAAAAGTCCCACTAAATCAAGAGAGATGAGCCTGTATTTAGGGGAACAATTTCTTGGCTTTACTATCCCATTCTGTGTATTAGGGAAGCCAAATCAGTGTTTTAAATTTATTTGTCACAGACCAAGGAACAGAATAAGACTCAGAACTTGCTACTTCAAATCCATCTCCCTCTGATACCTTCCTTAGACATTTTAGTTAATATTCCTAAATGCTTAAAGATAAATGAAAGAAATCATGTCCTTTTAAAGTAAGTAAATAAACGCAGTATTAGAATTTCCAATTGTCTCCATTAAGAGCAAGCAGATGGCTCATTGTAGTACTTTATTGTGTTATTTACAGAACAGCTATCTTGTACTACAGTATCTCTTCATCTGCAGAATTTCTATTCCAAGATTATGTATAGGCTCTGTCTTACTAGTAATATTTTAATTCATCACCATATATTTAGCAAACTCCTTCTTTTATCACTTGATGACAGAAGGGATTTTTTTGTCTGACATTTATTGCTTTTTAAACTGTATTTCTGGTAGGGTGCCAGGTTTCTCCCAAAATATTGTAAATAAATGTGAGTAATACAGATTTGGATTTATGAAGCATAATGGTTGGATGCTTTAGCTGTGAAGAGATGCTTTATCATAGTCCACCAATATGTGGGGAAACTTTTAAGACTTGCTTTCCTGCTTTATTTCACTACAATCCTTATAGATTTTAAACCAAGTTTCTCTGAGACTTGAACACAATTATAGTAACCAATCTGACATACACACAATGTGAATAAAATGCTTAATTATATACAGGCATTTTAACACTGATACATTCTACACACATAAAAAAAAGGCACCTTGAAATAAAACTCTTATCTCCCTCACCTCACTTATCTACTAATTACATATAAACTCACACAATACAAAAAAAAAAAAAAAAGATTCCTGTATGTGTATCATTAAGGAATATAAAAGAAAGGCTTGTTATCTTCCTGCATGCTTATCTGTAAGGCTCAGTAATGTTCCTATCTGTAAGAGTATATACTCTCTATATATGTGTATGTTCATATATAGTTTATATATACAAATATAGCTCCCTTCAGACTCTGAATGATTAATACACTGACTGGGGAACTATTCTGTATTCACACTTTCTGCAATCGGAAATTCTCTATATGGAAAGCCCCCATTTCTTCCTTTGTAGGCACTGCTTCATGAGACCATGAAATCTATCCTGCCACCCTTTTGGTTAAATTCAGATTCAAAATGAAAAATTGCCTCTCCTTGAATATCCTTGTTCTCTTTCAGTCATTATTTCACAACGTGGATTTTTTTTTTTTTTTTT
>VYZQ01012567.1:0-14336 GCA_013400655.1 Mystacornis crossleyi | reverse complement strand
ATTCTGGAAGCCTCACTGGTGTGATGAGATCAAGGGTAGAAACTACTCCCATTGCAAGACAGGATGGAGGTCACTTAGTCTTGAAGGCACCTCTGTACAAAGATTTGAGGCATTCTAGATTAGGAATTTTAATTTAACTATAAATAATAGTGTCAACACATATATTGAGAAAGACAAAACTAGACTTTTACATGAAAAAAAAAAAAAAACAAAACCTCAGAGCAGTTATATAGCATTAAGTATAAATAATTTGAACTGGTGACATTTTGGTTCCAGGACTAAAATATCTCAATAGGATATAATTGCCTCTATTAAGGATATAGAAGAATTTTTTATGTGTAAATCNGAAGAATTTTGTATGTGTAAATCAATACAAAACAAATAAGAAATACTGGTGGTCCTTCACTATGCAAAAAAGGCAAGCTGCTATTTTCAGCTAAAAGCATTCTCACGGCTTATGATGAGTGACAATACATAATAATGATGCCACTTATTTCTTGGAATCAAGATCAGAGGCTCAGGCTCACGAGTTTTCATAGATATTTTGTTACATGGCAAAAAATTCTTAAGTTCACCTATGCATTCAGAGGTGCTTGTCTTCATTTAAGAATGCAGGGGTGAAAAGGAAGGGGATAGAAGTCATGGAAATACCATATTGATTTTAGTGGGCACACACTGTCCAACACGAGCATCTTAACATACAGAGTCACACCTAAATACATTTCGTTTCCTCTCTCTGCAGGACAGACTCTGTCTCAGGCCCTAGGCAGGTCCTTTACTTTTGTGAAATGTCTGTCTTGAAGCTGGCACAGTGGTAAGATTGACTTATCTAGTTCTTTCTGTGCAGCCCAAATACACTTCTTGCTTGAAAACTGAGGGATTGTCCCTTCCTTGGGGGCAATTTTTTCTCCAGATGGATGAACTGTTTTCTCTTCCTGGGAAAAATTTCCAAAGAGACTCACTTCAAACAGGTTACAGGAAAACATTAACTCCCAAGTCTGGCTGATTCCTTCACGTGAGTAACTCTGTGTTTGCCTGTTGAAGTGAACACTTCTGTAGGGTCTCAAGTCTGTCCATCTGAACAATCCTTATCTTGGGGAAGCCTCAGCTGCCCTTTGCTCATATGCCCAGTTTCCTCCTGCCCACTTCCTTTCTGTTTTTTTTTTTTTTTTCTGTAAGAAGGGGGCAAAATCAGTATAAAATCTATATCCAGATTGTTTGAATCTGAGCAAAATATTCTTTGGATAGTACCTGGCTGTCTTCCTGTTTTGCTCTTCAACAATTCCTTTTTCCACCTAAGATGGCCAGTTACCAAATTCAAGTATTTATGGCATGATTATAAAATGTACAGAAGGTTTACTTTTCCCTCTGGCTTCCATGAGGACTCCAGAAGTTTTGAAAATTGAAACTAGATTGTCTAAACTGTGCAGATAAAATTAATGCACAGGGGAGTTTTGTTTGTTTGTTTGGGTTTTATGGTGGGGTTTTTGCCACAAGTAGTTTGCCCAAAGTTACAGAGGGAAATGATGTTAGAGTCAGTCAGTATTGAAACATTTTCTCAAGAAAGATGTCAGAGTTTGGGATCCTGATATCTGGTCATCATTAACTACCGCTGTTCACTCATGAAATTTTACTTAGACTGAACCAGGAGGCAGACAGTAATTTATACCCTGCAGCCAGTGGGAAAAAGTCTGGTAAAACATGTAAGTGATCGTGAATAGAAGTCTCTAGCAGGTTGTGCTGGTTTAGCCAAATTTAGAAATAGATCCTCTGAGAGAGAGCAGGTTACAAACCACCCCTCCATCACCAGGGTTCAGCTGTGGGGTAAGGTATGTGAGGAGACAGATTTAAAAAAGGAAGTCACACTTTGGTGATTTTCCTGGCTTAGGATAAGGAGGCTCCACCTCAGCTCATCAGATGAGAAGTGGTGTTAAGTTACCTTTTCCACAGAATATTGGGCTGTATGGAAAGAAATTTTGCAATACAGATGTTGAGCTTCTTTATGGTTCTCCTTTCTGTTACTTTTTTATGTCTATCTCTCCAAAATTTCTTGGGTGAAAATATCTACAGCATTATATCATTCAATTTCAGTCGGCATTGTGAAATGTTAGATTAATAGCTGTCAGGCAGTCAGTCAAATATCCCAAAAGTTTGCCTGCGTACTTCCTTAATTTTGCCAAAGATTAAAATGTCATCACTGCCACTAGGGACATTGGGCATGGTCTAATTTATTCTATGGATTATACTTTAAAAATTTTCAGCAGCTAAGTATATTTCAAACATTCATTTCTTGTACCCAGTATTTCAAAACTTTATGAATTTTCTTCCTGAACTCAGGTTAATAACTGATCAAAGACCACTAATTTAGCAGACCTCCACTTCAGAAATCCTATTTTAAACTTTAATTCCTTGTATCCATACCTTTTTAGTTTTTCATACCTTTACAGTCTTCAAGAGCTTTCTAAATTTGTACAAAGTTCAGGAAAGTCTCTGATACTGAAGCAGACTTGGGGAGAAGGATTAAACAGTGAGACTGATAGAGTGATCTTGTGGGATCAAAGAAGAGGTGGATGACATTGAAACTGAAAATGTTTCAAAATTCTGAAAAGTTTTGGGAAGGGAAGGGAAGGGAAGGGAAGGGAAGGGAAGGGAAGGGATCGAACTATTATATTTGAGTANAAGGGAAGGGAAGGGAAGGAATCCCACTATTATCTTTGAGTATGAAGATAGCTATGGAAGTGTAACAAGGCAGGAGGGGGAGAAAATTAAGGCATTTTCATTTCCAGTTCTAAGTAATTTCAGTGCAAGGTGTAATGCCCCCACAAAATTGGTCTCTACTCAACCCTTCGTTTTGCTTCTGTGCACACCTACACAACTGTANTGGGCAAGGTACTAAGGGGTGGATTCTTGGGTAACAGACAGGGCGATAACCAATTGGGAAGGGACAGAGGAGGGATTAAGGAACACAAACCAATGGCACTTCGGGGAGAGGAGAACTTTCTGGAGGGAAGGGAGTGCCACTGGGGGATTGACAAGGCTTCTCCGCCCAAGGGGCGGGGGGAAGAGGCATGGCTAACTTGAAGGGGGGAACATGACTTAAAGGAACAGTAGCTATGGAAACCGGGTTACAGAATACAACTTACTGAACTAAAAGGGATTACACAGAACTTGAAGCAGGAATATAAATTGCCTTGAAAAAACCTTTCCAAAAGACACCACAACATAAAGCAATTCTCTTTCCAGTGATCATCTCTGAGTGCACAGACGCAGCAGATGTAGGCAGCTACAAACAGTTGAGGATCACTTGCAGAACAAACCCAGGAAAAGAAAATCTGTGTGGATACTGTGCTGCTTAAAACCTACCCCTAAAGAACCCCAAAAAACCCCAACCTAACAAAGACAAACCTAAAAAAAGACAATGTTGGCTTTTGTGAGATTTCTGTGTAGAAGAAAGACTGGGCTTTACTGTGTTTTTGTAAAATAAATATGATTATTGTAATTAATATTACCTTCTAACAGGAGCAGCAACAACTAGAACACCACCAAACACTGACAAACAGCTCATCTGTAAAGAACAAAAGGATATTAATATTACAGACTTTTTTGTTTCTGTGGTACTGGACAATTTCATTTTCATTATGAGTTTTTAGCTCATTCAGTGTCAAAAAAGTAGCACATTTTTAGCCAAAGAAACCAATACACTTTATGACAAAGATGAGATTAAGAAGTCCACCTTAAGAGTTAACAGTAGAAATTTTACTTGGAGCACAAGGGTTGCTCCCAAAACTGAAATTACTAATGTGAGCTATTCAAAATAAAAGCAAAGTCTGGTAAAAAAATTATATGATGGAAGTGTGGATTTTTAAACTTTAGTTTTCACTTTGAAACAGTTTTCTTCTAATCTATATTCAAACTCACTACATCACTGTCAGAGCTCTTCATGTGTCTTCATCTTGTATTTCCATTCCTCATCTAAGCATGAATATTTACAAGGTTAATCTTCAGTACAAAGAACATGCAAAAAACTTTTTTTCAAGTATCAGTGAAATGTAGATAAGCTGTGGTACTCCAGCAAAAACGATTAACTTTCAGCAACCTTAACTCTGATTAGCTCTAAGGTAATTGAGATCAGTTAATGTCTCACTGGGACAAGAACCTTAATTTTTTCAAAGTCTATCATCAAAACTTCTGTCTGCATTGAGAACTCCAGGAACTGCATGGGATTCCATCTCACCTTGCGCAGGCTCCTGAACGTATTCTTTATAATTTTAAATTTAAACCTCTGTGGGAATAGTCTCATTAAAATAGAGCATTTCATTGGCTGCATAAGAGAGTAACAAAGCTGTTACCCCTTTCTGGTCAATTACATCGATTGCAATTCTGACATTTTCAAATGTATTTCTCCATTTACTACAATTATACTAAGCAGATTGTTAAGAAGATTGTCTTGGACTTCGAAAGACATGCAATGAGCCAGCTCACTTGTACTTGTGTCAAAGTTAATTAATTTTTCTAAATCTAAAATGACCAGGGATGCATTCTGCTTTCTGTTTTGAATTTAAATCACTTTTTCACTGCTGTGTTATTCTGAGTTCATATTGATTTTAGGTTCAAAGAGCATTAACTTCAATTCTAAATTTTCTTTTAACCTGTAGAGAACATGGAGGCATCAGAAGATCTGCTTAGAAATTTCCCCAAGGGGCTCATCCAAAGCTTAACAAAATATTTTCAGTAACTTAATTTCACTCGATGCCTTTGAAGAACTTTCTCTTTTATCCATCAGGGTCAATTTTTTGGGAATGCTTTTATTCAAATGCAAAACATCCCAAACTTTGAGTAGTCTTCTTTTAGCTGGAATTATTTGAATATTTGCAAATGCACCTAAGCAAAAACAACAACAAAAAACCTCCAAAGTAGGTATTTTAGAGTAATTTTCATTAAAAAAAAAAAAAAAATCTGTGGTAGGTTAGCCTTGGCTGACAGCCAAAATCCCATCCAGCTGCTCAGTAACCTCACACAGTGAGATGAGGGGGAGAAAATAGAACAAGAATAAGATAGTTCCTGTTCAGATAAGGACAGGCACATCAATTACCTTTGTGGACAGACACAAACTGTGTAATTTATCATCAATTAAAATAAATATTTAATTGCTGATGCAGGTACTAGTAAAAAAAAAAAAATAGTACATGTACAAACTTGAAAACAACACCTCCCCTCCTTTTCCCAGGGTCTGCTTTACATGTTCTCCCGAGGCTCCACCACATGAGCAGTGCAGGAAGGCCAGGGGGTCACAGTACTGTTCCTCTCTGAGGTTTTCTCCTTCCCAAATCTTTCCCCTGTTCCAGCATGGGCTCTCCATGGTGGCAGCTCCTTTGGGAATGGTCATTTGCATGGGCTGAAGTGGGTGCCTTGTCTGATGCCAGATAGAACCTTCTCCTCTTCTTCCTCCTCCTGCTGCTCCTCTTACCTTGCCTCTTCTCTTTCTGACTCTTTGTTCTCTGTCTCCATTTGGCACTTTCAGCCCCTTCTATGTGGCAGCCACACTGGGTCAGTTGGAGTTCTCTGGAGTCATCTGTGCTGGGCACGGAGCAGCTCCAGCCAGTCCTCACGGAGACTCCTCCTAGACACCTGCACTCAGTACAAATTCAAAGGAAATATTTAAATCAAACCTTACCGCTGAACCAGTTCTTCAGGATTTGATATGGTGTTTTTGCACCCGCAGTTAATTCCAGCCAACGGGACCTGTAGCTGAAGGGGTGTGGAGGAGCCAGGACAATCAGCTTTCCAGCTTGCACCAGGAGCATGCCTTTTAGGAAGCTATTTTAGGGATCACCCCAATGTACTGTGCCATGGCTCACACTGTGGCGCAGGCTCAGAGTACCCAATCCAGATTCCTTGGCCACAAGAGACAGCCCAGGGTATCCCTGGCCCGGGCCCAGCCCAGGCACAGCCCTGGAGCAGGGCTGAGCTGGTCTGAGCAGCCTCATGCACAACAGGACACAGGCAGGGCATGAGCATGGACACAGTCATGGACGTGGGCACGGCATGTCTGGCCACACCAGCTGCTTTGCTGCTGTGCTGCACCTCTGGCCATGCACAGATGCACTGAGGGCAACAATCATGCCAGTGTTTGGTCTGGGATCTGTCAACTCCCCAGAGCATTATGGCCAGCGTGATAAGATGCCTGCTTGCTAGACTAGATGCAAAGAGCTCGACAGTATCAATCTAAAACCCAGAGAGGCAGAAGCCATGTGACCAAAAAAAGATAAAAAATACGAGTAGGTTTGACGCAGTAATTACCTCCGTGATAGCTCTTTCTAGGTAAGGTGAATTGATGATGACAACGTAGGGAAATTTGCCTTTCTAGTACTGTTTTCTGAACAAAATTCCCCACAGCTGTCAATCAGGTCATTTTACCCTCACACTAAATTAGCACCATTTATTTTAACAGTCTTTTGTACAATGCTGAACTATATTTTAATTCAACCTTGAGAACATTCCAGTGTGTTAAAAGTTCTTATTTTTGTGTAGTCTTCATTTCTTTAAAAAAGGTGTTGGACATATGAGCTTCCCTCTCTCAACCTGATCCTGGTCTGAAGACCCTAACCTAGCAAGCATTTTTATTCTTTTCACTTTATAACTATAAGTGAATTGTATTTTTCCTTTGATCATGGTTACATAGATTTCATTTTCATTTTACTCTGTAGCTGGAAGATGCTGTCTCCTTCATATAACACTTTCCATACTTGGATATTTTGTTTTATTAGAACAGCAAATGCCTTTTGAAATGACTCTTGTGTCTCTCCTGCAGTGCCAATAAAATGTTGTAAGACAGACTGATGCATGGGACCTTGCATAGACTTGGTACCACTACAGGCAGTTTTGCAAAGAAGGTATGGCAACATAAAGATGAGTATTTCAAAGGTAGTTCTCAGGCAAATTACTTTTCTTCTCAAAATAGGAGCTACAAAATACCGTGTGCTGCAGCAAGGTACGCTAGGAAGTGGTTACTGAGTTCAAGGATGCTTTAAAATTCCAATCCACCATGAAGGTTTAAATATTTTCATGAAAAGAGTGAAAGGTGGAATTTCCATTCCTATTCCAAGGACTTATTTTATCTAATAGCATTCATAGTTACTGCTTCAGGCGAAGACTGTACCCTGTGTTTCATCTTTCAGTGCCCTTATGCCTTGGCTGAAGACTCATGCTCCCTAAGGAGCAAGGAGAAGCTTTTTCAGGAAGCAGTGTTGTGCCCACTGTTCTCCTCCTGCCTCTCCCACAGCACATGAGCTGTGCTTGACACAAAACCATGAAAGCTGGCAAAGTTTCTGGGTCACAAGTTAGGCCCACTCAGACCTGCCTATAATCTACACTGAAGGATGCTCTGAAACCTAAGTGGGTTCCAGATGCAACAGAGGCTTCCTGACTCTTTCAGTTTAGAAAGGCACAGCTTTGGGAAAGTGGAAACAGACAGTAAGCACTTACATTACTAGGTTTGAAATAGATTAATAACCTTGAATATATATTTTTATTATTATTTTAAACACTTAAGGTTGTCTCACGTCTGTTAGTTTTTCACTGTACTAATATCAGGTGATGTGTTCCCACGAAACAAACTGAACCACTTTGATGAGATTTGCACTCAGCATGTTTAATCCAGTGTTTAAGTCTTCTGTGCCTGCCACGTTGTTCCAGGGCCATCCACATGCATAGATGATGTGTTTTATAAGCTTGAAAGTGTCTCAATGCTGGAGATTCCCTCATCTTCATGCACAGATGCAGATGCCTGTGACTCACTGGAGCTCCTCGGTGAGCCCAGGCAGAATTTAGCAGCAACACTGTGTTTCCTGAGGAGGCAGTGCCAGGTTCACATCTGGAGCCTGCTCAGCACGTCACAAACTGAGTCACTTAGGGTTTGAAATGGTGATGGTGTCATTACCACCTGCTAGTGAAGAATAAAAAAAGACACATATAGGTCAAAAATGGTTTACAGGTTGCTCCACATGACCACTGCCTTCTCTGAGACAGGAAGAAGAACAGGTGCAGAGCTCTCCACGTGCTCACTCCAGATGCACAAACGGGCAGGATCCATGCTGGGTGCAGCTGGGAAGCAGGAGTATCTGCTGGCACAAGGACAAGCGAACCAGATAGCGGCTGATGGAAAAGAGGGGTGAGGCATCTTGCCACCACGGTGCAGGGAGGGGGATCCCCGGCCTGGACAGATGTTTGACGGTGTGCAGGGGGCCAGGAGGAGCAGCTGTTTGCCCCGCACAGGCAGGTAGGTGTCTGTGTTTCTGGGAACAGGGGAAGGATCAGGAATCCTCGTGGGAATGGAGGGGGGAAGAGGCGCTGGCAGGGAGGTGAGGCAGAGGCAGCAGTAGGAACGAGTCCCAGGGACACGCTCGGCACCAGCTGTGACTTGGACCACCCTGGGCCCTATAAACTGTGGGTTTACTGAACTGTACAACCTCCATCCTGAAGAGTCTGAGCTCTTCATTAAACCTCAGCTTAACCACTCTGGCCCCAGCTGAGCTTTACGTAACTGCTTGGAGACAGGCTTGTGTGATTAAGAAAATTTGGTAGAGTCTCAGAGGTATCAGATAAACCTGAAAGTACTTTAAATTTGTAACTTAAGAAGGCTCTTCTTTCTGGTCTCTTGGTTAGAAAAAATAATGTATAAAGAAAATTTCATTTGGTTGGTTTTTTTTTTTCCTTTGTGAACACTCAGATTTCATTCCACACCACTTTATCTTCCCTTTAATGAAACTTTTCATCAGACATATAAATTGGATAATGTCAGGCCTCTCTTTAAAAACTGAAATAAATGAGTGAGCCTGTGCTAGTGAGCAAACCTATTCAATCAGCTTCTGTGTAGAAGCAGTTTTCAACATTAGGAACTGGATACCTCCCATTAGCATGACTTAGTGCAGCTGTGAAATGCTGCCAAACTTATGTAATACAATTATTATGTGGCGGCATCACATAAAATAAACCAGGGCTGCCACTGTATGCTCCCATTTGTAACAATTCTGGTTTTAAAAGCTGATGAAGAACATCAGGCGATTCTGTGGTAAAAGGTAGATCTGGGAAAGCTCAAAGAGTCCCATGAGGATAAATAAAAAATTGCAGTACAAGACATCAAATTTACAGCCTGTCGCATTTCTGTGTCGGTTCTTGCTTTCCTAGAGAAAAAAGGCAAAACATTCTTTTCTCTGCAATTAAACATGAATTCTCAATATCTGCATGTCAGAAAACATGCTGCAGAAACTTATTGTAGTACCTTGATGACTAATCTGATTAAAATAATGTACAAAATCTTATTGATTTAAATAAGATAAATTTTCTTTTAGTCTAACCCTCTGTGCAAGGAGAAAAAAAAAAGAGATGGTATTTTTTAAATTATGGTGGGGTTTCTTCCTACAAAAGCCAGAAGTCCAGAGACTGCATGTGTAAAGAGATGTTTCAGAACAAACTCACCTGATTATGACTTTAGAAAAAGATACATGAATCCAGCCAGGACTTCAGAAATTATGTTTAAGACTACTAAATTATGTTAATCCACAAGACCTTTACAGTGCAGGTCATTCCAAAGGCATTGACTCAGCTATGCAATGCTAACATTTAAAGATATGAATTTATTTCCCCTGCATTAAAGTAATAACAAAAGGTATACTCCTTCCCCACCTGTTAGCTCATTTAAGGTTTTATGCTTTGTAGCCATATTTTGAAAGCATTGCTTAGGGCAGATCCCTGCTGCTCCAAATGAATCTTCATCTGCAACTAAGTGGAATTTTAGCAGCTTTGTTCCCCCTTTCATTATTTTCTAAATCTTTCCTTGTAGACCTTGTGTCTTTCACCATTCACTTAACTACCAAATATCACTTGAAAAGACAGATGAATTAATTTAAAAAGTTCATTCTGTATGGGGTTTTTTTTGCCAAGTCACAACATTTTTCTTTTTTTTTTGCTTTCGCTTTTCTAATTTTTTTGATCCCTACTAAATAACACTGCTTAGCTAGAGAATGTATCATTTAGTTCTGTGATTTTATCACTCATTATTAAGGTATTCAGAGCATTCCTCTTTCAACACAGCATTTTCTCTCAGTGAAACCTTTCACTCCTTTACTGGAGAAGTTCTTCACAGTACACTGTTTTTGATACCCCCGTGTACTAAGAGGTAGAGATGTGAGGAACAGTCGTCTTATGTTGAAGTGTCACATCCTGAAACTTAATATTTTGCTCTTTTTCTACTCCCACTGTAGGATGAGCAGGATCACTTTGCTGTTAAGCCTTGCAAATTCTTACATGACCCACTTAATTTTCAGGACACAATACAGGGATCTCCAGGGGTCAAAACCTGGATAGTTCCTTTGTTAGGCCCAGAATGTTTCTGGAGCGCTGCTACATTCTTCCTAAAAAGACCGAGGCAACTTTTAGCTGAAAAGAAAAGGTGCTGGCTGTGGAGTTCTTTCTGCGGTCAGTTTGTCAAAAAGGCTCTTTGTGCGAACCCTTGTGACTGAGCAGATGTGATCTCACAGTTTGCTGCCAGGTCCTTTTCCACCATCCCCTGAGGCTGTAGAGTCCTGCCAGACAACTTTTGCCACTTACAGATCACTGTGTGAGTCACTCTAACTCACTAAACAGGATGTGGATTGATTTCTGCTGTGTTAGTGAACTCCAAGGAATGAAGCACAGCAACCTGGGCAGGGGCAGGGATTGTTTAATGGATAGGTGACAGAAAAAACTGGAGTTGAAGCAAGTTCACATCAGCCCGGGATCTTTCACAGTTGTTTGTGAAGGAATTTAGGTACTAATTTTCTCCTTAATCTCCTCAACAAAACCACCCAATCGCACACCTCCCCCCCACCCCCCCAAAAAAACCCCCCAAAAACAAACAACACCCTCACACAGAAACCCTATCAAAAACTTCAAGATGACAAAGAACCTACAACAAGGATTTTGTGTTTTAATTCTCTGTAAAGACTCCTGAAACACAGTCTGTTATGTGTTTCAGCAGAATGAAAACGAGATACAGGAAAAGGGAGGGTTACCATGGAGTTATATTTACTGTTTCATCACTATCACCTGGTTGCACTTATTTTCCCATTTGAAGTCCATACTGTATGAGTTCTGTAAAGGCCAATTACTACGATCATTTCTCTATTTTAATTAGCTTTGGTTTACAGATTTGCATTTTTCTGAAATTTCACTATAATTATTTCCTGCAATCTGGCAACTTCTCACCATCCCAGCTGCACAGTTGCTGAAGAGTCAAACTTGACAGGAAACCTGGCAGTTAATTTTGTCTGTAGGGTGTCCTAAGTTGCCATAGAGATGGTGAGAGTTCTGGCCCTTAATATTTAACTGGAAAACCACAGGAAAACGTTATGAGCACAAGGAACTCTGTTGTTCCAATGATCCCTGAAAGCTGGAGTGATCCCACTGGCCAAGGGCAGCCAGGTGCATCTTAGAATTTGTTGGGAAACACTGGTAGAAGGTGTTGACTCACAAGTTTTGATGGTCTCAGTTTCTGGTAATTGTAAGAGTGGTGAAAAATCAGCTGGGCTTCAGACACGAGACTTCTCCAGCCACAGAGAAAATATGATGCAGTTGAACCTCAGGAGAAACATGTTTTAGAAACCCTTGTTGGTTTACTGGAATAAACCTCTGAAATTCTGAACCATGGAAGTTTGATCAGAAGATACAGTAATTGGTACTCCTTTTTTAGATTACTTTTCTATTACTTTCCAAACTTTAATTGATAAAACACATTTCTGATCATACACATTGTACTGAGTTTGTGCTCATCAAAATAAAATAGTGGGAGGCTATGTTGCATATATGCTGCAGTTGAAGGAAGATCAAAATTGTAACTAAATACTGAAAATTTGGACCCTCAGAACAACGTTGTCACAGAGTTTTGTAAAAGGAAACATATTTGAAAAAATATGTAATCTACATATATTCTTCTTGCTGACTGTTCGGAGTTAAATTTGGTTACAGAAAATACATTTCTTTAAGTATTTGTTAGTGATAAGGGAAAATCCATGGTATTTATAAGGTTATATTGACTTAAATTTTGTTTTGGCAAACAACACAAGAAGTGGATCAGTTTTCAAACTGCTCTCCAAGGTGACAAGTTGGGGGGCAGTCCTTACCCTAGCAATCTCTTGCTTCACATCTACGGACACAGTTTTAAAAATTTAGATTAATGGTCTACCATAAATCTCTGACAGACCACACCACAGACCAAGCTACACCTGCAATGCTTCCATTTGTTCTCAGGCTGTTTGGTTATCTAAGTGAACCTTAAAAAATGCACCTGATTTATTTCATTTCCATGTCTAGCATTTCTTAAGTGGTGAGTTTAATGCATATTTACTACTTGGGAGACCTCCAAGAGTCTAATGCTTTATAACAGCTGTGGACTCAACCTTGAGAAATTTTATTTTAAATTACAAGTTCGGTGTAATGATCACACATAAGCAAACACAAATAATTGGCAGAAATCAATAGGCCAAATACTGTTTTTTTTCATGTGAGTCTTCCAGCCCAAAACACACACTTTAACATCAATGCATTTATTACGAATTTACTGCTTGTTCCATGGGTATTCTGATGCAAAGATTTAGGATTGGCATTTGTTACGTTTTATATGCTGTATCGCTTGCCATATGATGAAGTTTAGGTATCACTTCGTAAGCATTCCGAGTGAAGAATCAGAACAGGTATACCAAGCCTCTAAATTCCTAAAATTAAAGTTATCTGTAAATACTCTAAATAACTAGATTGAGAAGGAAGCAGTGGCATAACTACAGCAGAAAGAATGGTATCCACAACTAATTCTTTAAATAACTGCAGAAAGAATGGTATCCACTACTAATTCTTTAAAGCTCCTTTGTAATATAGATTTTTTTTTTATTGTTAGGATAATTTAAGAGAATAAAACAGATATTTATCTATTTAACAAAAGAAATATCAGACTTGATACCTCATCCTTTTGTAATACATGCTAAATTGCTTGTGCAAATATTTTCATACAATACTATCAGAAACTAAAATAAGTAAAATTGAATTCTAGATCAATATAAATTGTATTTGAAAGATATGATTTACCAGATCAGAAATGCAGTTAAAACAGTGTTACAGAACAATGATAAATCCAGGAGGACTAAACCCAGTCTCCATTAAATGGGGAAGTGCTACATGAGATAGATAAAGATTTGAAAGTTAAAATCCTGTATCAATAACTAAACGGGCCTTGGACCGGTCAATGTTTGGGTAGAAGAGCTCTAAGAAAAGCCAATTTGCTGCAGGAAATTTGAGTCACTGACCCTCTGAGACATCACTGGGACAAAGTTGCACCACTGGGTTAGGGAGTATGCCATGGAGCCGTGATTTGTCAGCATTCACAGATGTTATTGAAAATACTATTGATTTGTACGCTGGGTTTATTTTTTCTTCAGCAGCCAAGTGTGTTAATTTTGGTTTTCTGCATAATTTCAAACAGCCAGTTACATCGAAGGCTATATAGAATAAAAGATGTGACTCATTTAATCCTGAAATATTGACTTTTTTCTGCCTTGTTTCAAAATTGTTATTGCAAAATCAGATCAAGTTAGGCAAACTGATCTTATCACTCCTTTAAGAAAATTTTTTTTTTTACCTTTTCTGCACAAGGAAGAGCCAAGATATTCTAAAGCCACAGTGGTTTTTTTTTTTAATAAAAACAAAATGTATTATTTTAAAACCCTAGCATTCTCATCACTTGGAATTAGAAGCTAGGTAGAGAGATAGACTGGCCTTCATCAGAAATTTGCTTTACCTGTAAAAGGTTTCTCAAACTTGTTATATCTTTGGGAAATCACTGTGCATTCTTGGCAGGGATTTGTTAAAGAACAGTTACGTATACCCAAAAGTGACCATCTACACTGGCATTGCTCCTGCTGGGGATAAGAATGGCTTTGGATCATCTTCTAAGACGCTTCAGTCATACCTGGTGCAGCAGATGCCTGAAATCTCAGCGTCTGTTCTGGTGCTCTCAGTGACTTCCTGGTAAGGACTCAAAGCGGGATGCAGAAGGAAACCTTCCAGATCCAAAGAGGGAAGATAAAGTTGAGCAGTAGGATGAGAGGAAGGATCCCAGGGACAAATAGGGAGAGACAATGATGGGAATGGCAGTCCTGTGTGGAAAGGACTGTGGTTCTTAGGGAGCAATGGGAGAAGGGTGTGGGCCTGCAAGGTTACTGATGGCGGGACAAAGCCTGAGACACGAGGACAGTGAGAAGTGATAAAGGTCCCGAAGGGAAAGTCTGGGACTGGAGGCTACGAAGAGC
>VYZQ01012563.1:12538-24593 GCA_013400655.1 Mystacornis crossleyi | reverse complement strand
TGTTCTCATTGGATGTTCTCTCGTTATCACCTACTTCACCTTCTGTCCCTCAGTGAATCCCTAGCTGCACTTAAGTGAATTTCATCTTTGGAGAGAGTTGCATATCCAATTGTGAAATTAGAGCCCCATGTAAAATGAAATAGAATTAGAAATAGAATAGAATATTCTGGTTATGATGGTGTTGCATTTTCAATGTTCTGGTTATGATGGTGTTGCACTTGCAATATTGAAAGTAAAAAACAAACAAAATAATTCTATTCGTAACACCACTGCATACTTGAACTTCTTTTGAAACAAAACTGAAATGTCACTGGAAGAAGGCATACCTTCTCTGTGATCTCAGATTAAACTCAGTTGTTTAACTATTTTTTTCTATCATGTGAGTACCTTTTGTGGTAAGAAAATATTGCATATGATCAAAATTTAAAAATTAAATTCAAACAAAAAACTGTCAATAACAATATAAATGTAATCTGGCTTCTTTTTAGCCAGAGTGGATGGACTCAGACTTCAATAGGATGTATCACAGTAGATTTCAGTCAGTTCTTTAGAAAGGTTTTACTATGCCAGCTACTTCATCATTTTGTAATGATGAATAATAGTTCTGATTTATGTATATGATGTTTTTAAAGGACCTTTTCTCTACTGATTTTTCTTTGGATATTGATGTCCAGCTTACAGCAAATCAAATTTGTTAATACACAGCAAGTGAGAATTGACAAGACAGGGAGCTTATGTTTTACAATNGCTGTAGTACCTTTTGTGGTAAGAAAATATTGCATATGATCAAAATTTAAAAATTAAATTCAAACAAAAAACTGTCAATAACAATATAAATGTAATCTGGCTTCTTTTTAGCCAGAGTGGATGGACTCAGACTTCAATAGGATGTATCACAGTAGATTTCAGTCAGTTCTTTAGAAAGGTTTTACTATGCCAGCTACTTCATCATTTTGTAATGATGAATAATAGTTCTGATTTATATATATGATGTTTTAAAAGGACCTTTTCTCTACTGATTTTTCTTTGGATATTGATGTCCAGCTTACAGCAAATCAAATTTGTTAATACACAGCAAGTGAGAATTGACAAGACAGGGAGCTTATGTTTTACAATTATTTTTTTTCTTTTGTAAAGCATGTGGCAGGGTGTTTTGTGTTATTTCCTTTGCAGTACTCATTTGCCTTGTAGCTCAATATACTTAGGTACTACAGCTGAAGGATTTAAAATCTTAATGCAAATTACCGTGCCCTCAACTCTTACCAGTGTTGTGCAGTTGACAACGAGCAAGTAACTACACAGTTGAACTTTTTTCCTTTTGTCAAAGAAATTAAGAAAGCTATTTGATTTGATTGCACACAAGTATAATTTTCCCTCTGAAATGTACTAAAAGGATTCCTGAGTTCATTCATAAGACCATAGGTACCATATATGTCTTTTTGCTGGCTGGAATATTTATTAACTTTTGGAAAGACAGACACATGATGCAAGTCTGTTGTGTAAAGCAGGGTGAAAAATATTGTCTGCTATACACTGTTCTGATTTTGAGAGTAAGTTATGATGGTTGGTTGACTCTAAACTTTTGAGAGTTTAAGGAACTTATTTTTCAGATGGGGTAGGTGCAGAAAATAGAAACGGTTTGTTTGGAAACACATTTTTATACCAGTATTTGTAACTCCTCATTTTCCCATGATTTTCTCTCTTAAGGCAAGGACAAATATAGCTTAACATTTACAAATGGCATTTATTTTACTCATAGAAATTGTAATGGTATCTGACGGATTATATTGTAAATACACTTTTTTATGTTACTTCTATTGTGTGAATTAATTTGCATTTGCCAACATTAGGCCTTGGAGTATAGATGTATAAAGAAGTTGTTTCTAATTGTCTTTTAGAATGCAGTAAATGTCAATGGAGAAAGCAAGAACTCTGTGGTACCTCTAACTTTGTAGACTCTTGGAAGTTTTTGGGGGACACAGCAAAAGACTTTAACCTTTAGAATGGTAGATGTTTGTCTGAAGTGGAATTGAATCTGTGGTTTCACCTCAAAGATGTTGTGTAAGTTTGATTTGTCCCTGGGAGTACAATTATTTCTTTTGTTATTACTTTGGCAGCTACAAAAGCTGATGGATTTGCACTGTACTTCCTGGGAGAATGCAATAATGTAAGTATACTGGATTAAGATGCTGCTTTTCTGTATATTCACAAGCATGTTTTCTAATTTCATAATGGTGGTAATGAAAAAAATGTTCGCTGCGTTTAGATCCTTGGCTTCTTTGGGTTTTTTTTAAGCTTTGGCAGTAATACTATTGTTTCTCTGACTCTGAAAGCTTAACTTGTGATTTAGCCCCATTATTAATTGTCTTTAAGAAACAGCAAACTTAACTTGGTTTACTGTCTGCATAGCCTATTCTTTGCATCTAGTTATCTTCCCTTTTTTTTTTTTTTTTTATGTTAATTGTCAGCTGCAACTTGATCGTGAGATAATGTAAATTTCATATGTAGATTCTGGTTGGCATAACATAAATGCTACATTTAAAATTTATGAATTCAATTAGTTACTGATGTAATAATTCAAATAACAGTGAGTCCAGTATTTGTTCTTTTGTTATTTGAATGTTAAAATACGTTACATCTTTTTCTATCCAGTTTGATTTGTACAGTTACCATGATACAAGAGTTTGCAGTTATTTCAAATGTCTATCAAGAAAGAAATGCAGTTTAGTACTTCAGTCAATTCCATCAAATTAAAAATCACAGTTTTTCAGAAATTTTATGTCTTTCATTGGTTCAAGAAACAAGCAGTGACTAGAGAGGAAAATATTTTTTCTCATTGTTTTTGTTTCCTTGCATTACACAGCCAGTTTTAATAGTTTATTCTTGTATAGTCCATTAGCCAATTTCCTTTGCTCTTTGTGAAATAATTGAATTCAGAAAAAAGGGTAAAAGTTGCATTTTTGAAATAGTTGAAACAGGATTGAAGACATTACAAACCTGCATGTTACTTGATGTGGAAGAGGGCCCATATAAAAATTTCCTATAAGAAATGGAAATGAGGTTTTACATTTTTTGTGATATACTGATTATTTCATATAATAAAGATAACCCACTTTATTATTCAAAAATTCTGTTTTCTCTGAATGACTTCTGTTAAGCATATAAACAGCATAGATTTTAAAATAACTCTTTCACTGAGAGGTATAATTTAAGAAACATGTGGTTCATCCTTTATGAGTGCAATCTTTGGTTCTCATTAGTAGGTGACAGCATCCATTGTCATGAGTAGGGGGTGATGCAAACAGTCACTGAAAAGCTTCCTCCTGCTGCCAGAGGCAGGAACCCGCCGGAAGTTCAGCCTCCATTCCGAGTGTGCAGCGCTGGCCAGCTTTGGTGGCGGTGACTGCCTGGCAGCTGAGCATGCTCATCTCTAAACGCTTCGTCAAAGATTACAGGAAAATTAGCTTTACAGCTTGAGACAAAGAGAATTCTTACTGTGGTGAGGTTTTTCCTATTAGATTAGTGTGGCATAATATGGGATTACTTACAGCCTTCTGATACCCTGAGGGCCTGGGTACTATATGACCTTCTGCTTGTTCTTTTTTTAATTTTTTTTAATAACATATTAGGCAGATGAATGTATTTGCTTCCCAGTGTTCCAGTATAACTCTTTCCTGAAAAAAGCTCCAACCACTGAAAACACACACTGACTTTATTAACCACTGCTATGTAGATGCATCACCCAAAATGGAATGTTCTTGTAGTTATTATAGGGACAGATCCCAAGTCCTTTGAAGTTAGTGTGAGATTTTCCATTCACTTTAGTGGGCTTTGGGCCAAACTCATGTTTGTAGTCTTGTAACTAAATGGTAATGCATTAGCTTACTTCTTGTAAGAGATTGTCATTGGAAATTAATTTGGATAGGTCTTGTCTCTTGAATATTTAATTTAAAGGATGTATCCATGTGAGACTAGCCATTGCCCAGCAAATACTGGCAATGTGGTTTTATTTAGTTTTATTTAATGTCTTTTTAAAGTGGGAACAAAAAGATTCTGCATAGCAAAAGCAGGAATGAACTAATTCTTTAAGCTGAAACAAAAAAAAATTAAAACCTTTTGATTAGCCTGGACAAAGTATTTGCTGAATATCTATGGTCACGTTTTGAAGAGTAGTATCTGATTTTTGGTGGCTTAATCTTTTGATGCTAGGTCTGTGATTAGAATTTTGCAAACTTGGCAAAATCCTTCCCCTCCCCTTCCCTCCCCGCCCCCAAATTTAGCAATGGGCTTTTTGTTTATTAGCTTGGAAAATATACATAAATCTGATTGTTATCCAGCTAGGAGAGTGTGTGTGTGTATGTGTACATCTGTTTGAGAATTAAGTTTTGGGAGGGAAGTGTGTAAGAATGGAGGAATCCTATTAAGTGCATAACTACTTTCTCTCAAGTGGTTTTCTAATACCTTAATGATGTGTGTTCTGACTATATTCTGTTAAAGAACTTATGATCAAACCTGAAGTACAAACACTAACTCCACTTCAGATCATGCTTTAAATCTGTATACTTTTGCTTGTTTAAATTAATTCAGATTTGAGAATTTTGACTTGTGTTAATCTCATCAAAGGAACATTTTTGCAGTATTAGATATCCTTAACTACCTTTAGCCTGGATTAAATAGTGAGTTTTTAATTAGAATATAAGATAATTTCCTTTTACAAAAATGCTTAATTTTTGCAAAATGAAAACCAGAAAATGATTACTACATACTGAGTGCTATTATTTCTTCATATTGAGAAAATTGTCATATCATTCCAAATCGCTTTTTGCATGGATTACTAAGAATGCATAGTAAATCATTCTTTGGTGCAATATTTAATACAGGTAGAATTTTCTTTACATGAAAATTATATTAGAACTGAAAGAAAATTCGTCTAATTTGAAGAAAATTAGATTAGCCAGTCCCTTTCTTTTTGCAAAACATGGATGATACACTGGCCTTTAAAGGAGGACATTGCTTTAGAAAAAAAAATCCTTTGGAGTTTAACAGCACGGAAGTAAGTTTGTAAAAATATCTGTCCATATAAAATGTTCCTTTATGGCCTTGTTTTCTTTCTCTCTATTGAAATTTACATACTATATTTTGATTTGTATTAGAGTTGGAAAACAGAATAAAGACTAGGTAACTTCTGGCTGACAGCTCCGGTTGAATACCTTCAGGATCTTTACCTGAGTGAATTTGCATTAATGGAAGATGCCACATCAATTGCAGATTCCAGTGTATTTATGCAAGTATTGGTCAGAATTGGTGCCAGAATGAGCATGGCCAGTTCAGTTATTTTAGTATCCTTCTGGCTGTTCAAATTGCTTGGAAGCACTGCAACTCAGTGCACTCCTTACTAAGAGTGTTCTGATGGTGATTCTGCTTTTCAAATGATTGCCCTCTAGCAGGTAAGCACCCCTTGCATGCCCAACTCCTTCCTTCCCCGTGAAGTTGCCCTGTGTATCAGAATCCGGTTCTGCCTATGCTATGTATATGGTAGAATGCATTACAAAGTACTCAGGTGCTCAAAACAGTAGAGCTTCCTCATCAGGGTCGTGATCTGAGCAGACCTGTGCCCATACTGCCTCTGGTTTTTGAACTTTCTCCATATCTAAGGACTTATCTTTGTCCATGGGTTAGCGTAGTTACGCAAATAAAATGATTTTTTATTAAGGTACATAGCAACCATTTTACAAATACTATATATTGGACAGCAGAAACACTTCCAAATCAAACAGGAACATTTCAAAACTCTCCAGCAAAGGACTTGACTTTATTTCAATTTTCTGTTTTTTTTCTTATGGGGATGAATATACAGTTCATAATTCTCCTGTTATGACCTTAATTATCATCTTCAAACATGACTTAAAGGATTTACTGAAATCCTCATATTGGATACTGTGTGTGTGTAAATCAATTGCCTAAGTATCATGCTAACTGGGCATGGATTTAAGCCCATAAGCTGACATCTTTACAAGGCAATATTTCTAAAATACTTAGCACAGTTACAGAATTTCTAATGTATTACTGTATTAACCAATTCTTCAGATACTTCTTCTTTATAGTTTTTACTTGTATGAGTAATTTGTCTCGTGATTACACTGTGATTCCTACGTAAAGATGTATGACTTTGAATTTAACAGGCATACACTTAAAGTAGCTTTTACTTGGTCTTGTGTTACTTAGTTTCTGAAGCTGCAAATTGTGTTGACAAACAGATTATCCTCGCTTCAGACAGAAGTTTCCAATAGCTTTTTTGTAAGAAATAATTATGTGAGGCCACAAATATGTGCACATACTCTGTGCTTCAGGGTGTGTTTTATTAAGCCATTCTTGCATTTCTGGTCGTGCAGAAGTTGCTGCAGCTGGATGTGCATGCAGTGCCACCTAGTGAGTTTATGAGGGGGGTGATTTGTATTGTTAAGAACCCAGGAAAAAACATGTACTACTTGCTAACTGTCTCCAGTTTTTGAATTCACAGACATCTTCTCTGAAATTTGAGTCTTTTCAACATGTTTCAAGTGAAATTCTTCTGTTTGCAAGTCAATTCAGAAAACTTTTGCCTTTATCCTTGAATCAATTCTAACATCATGTGTTTTTTTATATGTAAAGTGGAAGAAATCTGTTGCTTTCTTATTTGCCAGTGAATCGGGATACTCAGCAGAGAGCAAAAGCTCTTGTTGAGTTACAGTGTCTGAGTTTACATTTGAGTCAATAAATTAGCAAGCTGAAAGAAATAAATAACTGTCAAAATGTATTTTAGGGAAATTTTCGTCTTGTTTAATTTAATATTCAGGTAAATGGACATGTGGAATGTGTTAATGATAAATATAGTATCATAGAATATCCTGAGTTGGAAGGGACCCTCAAGGACCATCGAAGTCCAATTCCTGGCCCTGCACAGGACACCCCAAGAATTACCATGTGGCTGAGAACATTGTCCAAACACTTCTTGAACTCTGTCAGGCTGGTGCTGTGACCACTTCCCTGGGAAGCCTGTTCCAGTGCCCAACCACCCTCTGGGTGAAGCACGTTTTCTAATATCCAACCCAAACCTCTCCTGACACAGCTTCAGGCCATTCCCTTAGGTCCTGTCACTGGTCACCACAGAGAAGAGATAGGTGCCTCCTCGTCCTCTTCCCCTTCCCCTCACAGGGAAGTTGTAACTGCAGTGAGGTCTCCCCTCAGTCTCCTCTTCTCCAGGCTGAACAGAACAAGTGACCTCAGATGTTCATCATGTGGCTTCTCCTCAAGGCCCTTCACCATCCACATGGCCTTTGGATCCTCACTCACAGATTTAGATCTTTCTTATATTGTGGCACCCAAAACTGCCCCCAGCACTCGAGGTGAGGCTGCCCCAGTGCAGAGCAGAGTGGGACAATTCCCTCCCTTGCCCAGCTGGCAATGCTGTGCCTGATGACCCCCAGGACAGGGTTGGCCCTCCTGGCTGCCAGGGCACTGCTGGCTCACGTTCAACTTGCCATCCACCAGGACCCCCAGGCCCCTTTCCTCAGCACTGCTCCCCAGCATCTCATTCACTAGTCTGTTTGTACATCAATATATACTATATGTAGAATGCAGAAATTGTTAGAAAATTAGACAGCGACAAGTTGTTTGTGGTTCACAAACAGAATGGAAATTTTTTTTGCATAAATCTGGAAAGATTTATCCAGGTATCTGGTTTTGCTTAGTGTATTCACTAATGCATGGGTGAAGAAAGAATATAGGACTGCAGATATGTTTGTAAGAACAGATTAGATTTCAAAATGGTCTTTGGAGAATGGTCAGAAGAAACCAGACAAAGATTCAGCTAGGAGAAATGCTCAGCTTTCTGCAGATTGCCTTGCTCTGTATAGGGCAGTTGATGACTCTGAGAAAGATTCTAGGGTTTTCCGTGAATTTGAAGGTAAAAATGAGTCTGCAATATCATTGCTGTATCAAAAAATACACTTATGTATGTAGCACAAACAGAACTCTGGCCCTAGTGTAAAGTATTTTTCCTATTTCTCTTTTCACTGCTAAGGCCCCAGATGGAATAATTTGGCTGGTTAAGCACTGCACTTTGAGAAAAATAAAGTTGAAGGAGCTGAAGTGAGTTCAGGAGAGAGCAGAGAGAATGGTCAGGAGACAAAAGAAGTGGTTTTGCTTAGTCTAAAGAAAAGAAAGTTGAGGGCTGAAGATATGCCTGGATAAGGCAGAGAGGAAGGCAATCATGTCCCATACCTATGGTGTGTAGAGCAAAAAGTAGTGTGCTTGAATTGGCATTGCGAAAACTTCCTCAGTTGTGGCTGTAATGAAGCATGACAATCTGTTGCTTGTGCAGGCTCAGGGATTCTCATCCCTGGAGGAGTGTTTGAGACGTGTTTGGCCAAATGTCCTGCAGAAAAATGCTTAGCTGGCTAAAATGGAAGGGATGGTAGAGAAGGGCGTCAACTTGGTTTTCTGTGTCAATGAACTGATATAAGTCTTGTGGTGTTTTTCAGTTGTGTAAATCAACTGGAAAGTTTCCAGGAGGTAAATGCAATTAAAAATTGATTCCATTCAGCTGGATGAAAACATAAATTCCCCCCCCAAAAACCAAAACCAAACCAAATCCAACTTCTAGTAGTTCTACAGTAAGTGTAAGTGCATCATCTTCCTTTCACAAGTATCCAACATTTGTACGTGCTATGTGGGTTAAAATTGCAAATCTCCTGTCGAGTACTCTGTGATTTATCGCTAAGGAAATAAGTTTTTATAAACAATGGTGGTTGCTGCTGGTTTTTTCTTCTTTTATCCCTGTGTGCTTCATGCAGACTGCTGCACTTGCGTTTAAACCCAGGACAGAGGACAGGACCCAGAGCCCAGAGCTCTTTAAGATTTTAGCATGGTAGTATTGGGCTACTATGTCAACTAAGCCAGTTTAGAGATTTGGCTGTGAATACCTTCCAAATTATGTTTGTTTGTTTTTCTTGGTTATCTTTGCCTATTATGATGAGTTTTATCCCTGCTAAAAATTCTGGCCTAAGGGGACAGCCTTTGTAAATATCTGCAGATAATCTTATTGTTAGGCTGTGTGGTCTTACATTTAAGTTGTCCCTTACCACAAGTAAAAATCTGTTGCTGTTACTGAACAGAAACTGATGTGAGCAGCAAAAGCCATTAAACTCACTTAATATCAGCTTGATCAACTTCCATTTCTGTTTTATTTTTTCTTTCTCCCAAGCATCAAATCACATAGCAATCCTTTAATATGAAGGCTTTCATTTAATGTCAGTTGAATATTAAATTATTTTCCATGAAGCATTTTTAGGACCAGTTTTATCAGCAAATTGTGCTGTGGAAGAAACTAGAGAAAGATCCACCAAAAGAGTTTGTTAGTGGAATGCTTTTCACGTGTGTACTTTAACCTTCATTCTAATCGTTAAACCTAGTTCTTACCTAGACTTCTTTTCTGCAACGAAATTTTAGAAAAAATGGTTTATGATTGTCATTTGCTGAGTTGTAAGTAGTTATACAAAAAGAAGGAATGACAGTTTCTGAAATGGTGATGGTGAAGATGGTGATGATGATGACGAATACATGTTTGCAATTTAAATCCAGCCCTGGCAAACTTTATGTAGTTGGTTGAATGGTTTCTAGTTTTTGTGATAGGATTTGGTGTGGTGCTGGGTTCTGACAAACTGCATACCAACAGCCATAGAAAAATATCATCAATTATACCTATAGTTGTCCTCTTCATCAGAAGAGTCAAAGATCAAAATCACTGAGAACTGCAGGTACTTTCTTAGCATTGTAACAATGTCTGTCAGGAGTTGCTGATGCTGTTATGACACTTGCTGCTACTCCTCATGGTTTCTTTTACTGGGATTTTAATTTGCTTTCTCTGTCAAGCATTAGATTTTCACCAAAAAACCAACGATGGGGCAAAGTTACGACAGCATGACAAGATGAACATGAGTAATTCCTCATGTGCATGCTCTTAGCTGTTAGAAATGAGGAGTAAAGATGGCTTTTTCAACCACAGTAAGAGATTCAAGATAAATTATTTAATTATTTTACCAAGGAAAGAGCACCAAAACCCATGGTATTATGGCTTATTGAATATATACTGACCTTGCTATGTATCTGAAAGCCAAGTTGGTGGGTTTATCTGTGACTAGAGGATGTTGTCATCTTGATATCCCTCAAGAAACAGTTACAGTACATCATTATGCATTCCTGTAGACTGGCAGGCTTTTTAATACATTAGTATTAAAAAAAAAAAAAAAGATACTACAGTATGTTGCCTATACCTATGTTGCCTAAGAAACATGAGTCATAGAATAGAATCATAGATTCTTTTAAGTTGGAAAAAACTCTGAGATAATTGAGTCCAACCATTAGCCAGACCCCACCAAGATGAAATGGTGAATTTTGTAACATTTGTCTGTGTTCACCAGTGCTTAAACATTTGTTAAGGTCATAATTTAGTTTGGACTTTCTGTGCTGCTTCAGTTTGGTTTTTTTAAGAACCTCTTGCTCTCTGTGTTCATGATAAGTCATTAATGCATTCCAAACCACACTGTAACATTCATCAAAATTAATAGGAGTTTTTTGGCTGTGGTCTTTATCAAAGCGAATTAAGTGATTAAACTAGGAGGGGAGGAATAATTGTGAAGATTTTAGGCCCAACCAGAACACTCTGTCCTGTCACAGATGGAAGGAAAGGAAGCACCTCATGTACTCTAGGGTTTCAACAAGGTACGGGAAGTTCTTGGTGTCAAACTTCAGTGTTCCCCTGCCTACTACATTTAAAGAAAGAAGTCCATCACCATATGGAACTTGTTGGAAGAATATTAATAGGGTAGCTGAGATTGATGTAGGAAAGGAGGTTCTGTCTTTGTCTGGAAGGAGGGTAAACAGATCAAAATAGGGAATTGCAGAGTCCCGTGGACTGCCAGCTGACAGAATGCTTGAACCTGGAGGCTTCCAAAGGATTCTCTCTTCAAGCCAATGTTTGCCCTTTTGGTAGTTTGTCAAACCCAGGCTCACTCTCCCATCTTGGTTGCCTTCTCTCTCATCAGCAGTAGAGTTATCTAATGCTCTTTGTACACTAGTTATCTTTTATTGCTTAACTTTTGCCAGGAGAGAGACACTGACATTGCATTATCAGTAAGGAGCTATTTGTATTTATCTCTTTCTGATGCTGACTTAGAGGCTTACTGCAAGTGGTAATAGCAGCAAAAGAGTCTATGAGCAGTGCACAAGCATCCTGCTGTCTCATCAATCTTTTCCTTTTACTGCATTGTGAGTTATCAGTATAGTATTTGGGAAATCACGGGTCCTAATATTCTCAGATTCGTGTTTTATTGGCTATATATTGCTTAAGTTGTGGATGAAAGTCCACTGGTTCCTTATTTTGGATATTAATCACTGTTCATTATTGTTACCAGAAACACAAACTATCTTTTTTTGAAGTAAAATATTCAGACCAACTGAGCAAATGAAAGTTAATTTGAAAGGGCACTTATTTGTGATGCTTTATGCAATATCTGATGTATATATGGGAACACTTCTAGTTACCCTTTGAGCTAGTGAAAGATTATTTGAATGTACATTTGCAAATTCAAAGAATGCTGGAGTCATTCATAGTCAGAAGAGAGTAGGTGAGCCCCAAATTTTATCATTACTGTGGTACATTTTACTTCATAAGTATTTTGTTAAGCAAAAAAAAAAAATAATAAAATGTGAGCTGGATAGGTGATGTGAAAAACCTGGTGTTTTTTGACAGTGATAATTTTAGGGATTCCTGTAAAGCTGTGTCTGTGGGATGCCTCAGAGATTATTTCAGTAAGATGCCATNTATAAAGTCAGTGTGGAATGGTAGAACCTTATGGACTAATTTCAGCTTATATATGCTTATGAGAAAAATTGCCTTTCTTTTTAATAGTGCTGCATGGTCAGGATAAGATTATCAATTTTTCTGCACAGTCATACTTTTCTACCTCTGCAGTCAGGAGGAATAGTGGCAAATTTAGAACCACTTGGGTTGTTT
>VYZQ01012559.1:8141-20254 GCA_013400655.1 Mystacornis crossleyi | reverse complement strand
ATGCTCCCATCCCAGGGCCCCTCTTTCCAGGGGAAGGGGAGATGGGGGAGCCCCAACAACGCTACTTTAAAAGTGCATCGTTTAGTTTGTGTGTACCAGTGCAGCATAAATATCACTGCTAGTCCTCCTAGGGATATGATTTTTAGAGCTAAATACTTTTACCTCCTTTGTTTTTTTCCCATAATGCTGGGAGTATGACTCTGGTTTGAAATTAAATGAGTGTCACCTGCTATGGGCTGCTGTGGATAGTGCTTGGGGAAAGCAAGTGCAGTAAATACTGGCATTAGTACACGGCCAGGCTAACCATATTTTCCAGAGAAAGTATTAAGAAGAAAGAATGAGTCGTTGCCAGCTTTGGATAGATTGTTTTTGAAAGAGATTCTTTTTTGAGGAAGGTTGGTATCATAGATACCTCACAACACTTTGGTGAAGAGAAAGAGGGAACCAGTGGTCAGTTTGTCAACTTTCAGTCATTTGTTGGTCTTCTTGTATTCCAGACAGAAACCCTGAATATGGTGTGAGAAAGGGAAGGTGGTGAAAGGAGAACAAAGCTTGATAATTTATTACAGAATATACTTCACTGTATTTTGACTGGCAAGATCCTTGCGTTAGTCGGGAGTGTCTTGTGCAGGGCCAGGAGTTGAACTCGATGATCTTTGTGGGTCCCTTCCAGCACATGAGATTCTCTATGTACCTGCCTTGTAAAGCAAGGACTTAGAATTGGTTCTCAGCTTAGATCTCTGTTACACAAGGAGGGTGTTTTTGAAGCTGAGAAAGTACTTTGCTGCCTTGCATCAAAGAAGTTCCCATTTGCTTTGATACTTTGTTGGATTGCCTTTTTTAAAGAAAAGTCAATATATTATTTGGGCACTTTTTTGACTGTTTGGACTTACAAATGGTGTTGTGATGAATCGAATAATAATTTTCAATCTTAAACTTTGGCTTTTTGCTTAGATGCATAAACCATTGGATGAGTGTTTTATTATTTGAATTGTGGTGTATCTAACTGGCCTAATTCTCCAGCCAGCTTTCCTTCAGACGTGTGAGTAAAAGTGAATTGATGAGAAATGGTCATAGCTATGTTAGGAAAAAACTGCAGGACACTGTGCAATTATTTTGTGACAATTTGTATCTATTTGCGAGTAGGACCAAAAACACAACACACATTCATCTACAAGTAAAACTAAACAGCACCATTTGGAATAAATGTGGATACTGCTTTTACAGCACCAGTAAGACTTTCTTTTTTCTTTTCCTTTAGGTTCCTGATTGTTACAGAACATTTGCTGAAATGTCCAGAGCTGATAAAAGCCCTCTATGCCAAACTGAGCAATCAAGAAAGGTAACCCCAAAACCAATGCGGCTTTTAGTATTTAGCATTCCATATAGAGTATCCTGTTCACATGATTGAAAAACCGTGTGGTTTCATAGTTGGCACAAAATCTCTAAATACATGTTTCTATGTCAGTAATGGTTTTAAATTGGTTGGTTAACATTACAGCTTAGCCACAACTGGCAGTGATTTATGTAGGGCTGCAGAATCCAGGTTGGCGCCATTACTTGGTAAAGAAATACTTCGCACAAAAAAAGGACAGGATTTCATGCCTGGGTCTTGATTTCCTAAGAGCACCACACCCTGCAGAGTTTTACAGCTCAATTAGAAATGTCCTCAGTTCTTCATACGTCTCTTACGTCAAGAAATTAAGAGGAAGCCTTTACGAAAGATGGAAGGGTGTCTCATACTGGTTAGCAGAACCTACAAAACATAGATGAGCAGATGCCCGTGATTACTTAATCGTTATTATTTCCACTGTTGAAAAGCTTCAACAAACCTTCACCTTGAAGAAGCATAGTTCTCCTTCAAGTGTTTGAGTAAATGTGTGCTGAATTGATGGGAAATGGCCACTGCTATAATGGAAAAATGCTCATTGCTTTAATGGAGAATTGAGGAAGATTAAAAAAGATATTTTGGTAAGACAATCAAATTTGGGGAAACACTGCTAGAATTCTACAGCTCCTCCAACTGCTTGAAGATTTTCTGGTCTCATTTATGTGTTTAATGTGCCTACTTTGTTCCGCATCCACCCAGGGAAGCTGCAAGTTCTTCTCTAGTTTTTGCAGGTGAAAAACAAAGCACTAAACAAAACAGTGCCTTAATGCGTTTTTTCCTGTGTTTTGTGTTGTTTCCAGTGTTACCACAGGTGAGGCATCAGGCACTGATTGGAGATTATAAGAAAACTAAAGGGATGTCATACAAAGAAAGAATATGCAATAGGTTTGAACCGTAAATAAAATACCATTATTGTATAGGGATGGGATGGGAATGGTAAGGAGGGAAATACTGTTTTCCTCCATAATTCAGGATGACCAAATGGGAACAAATCTGAGCTGCTTAATGTTCCAGGAGGTAGGTGCTGCATAACTGTTTTAAGTGAATAAGCTAGACTGAATTCTTTTGGGGAATATCATGAATGGAAATTTGCATTTTTTCATAATGCCTTTGAGGATAGCCAGGGCTGGGTTAGGGTGTTCAGTTGTTCTTAAAGCAGTAGGTGTAACCAGTTTCTAGAAAGGTCTCAGCATACTACAGATGGTGATCGGATTTCTCACCTCAAAGGCTTTTGGCATGGGCATGACATAGATGATTATAGGTGGGATAACTAGTTAGAGCACCTCTGCTGAATTTATTATCAATCCCAAGAGGTCTGCCAGTCAAGTAAACTCCATTAAGTTTTTCAAAGACATAATTACAGTACAGCGTGTTATGAATTTGACACTGCTTAATTTACTGGCAAACATATGGAAGTGCTGTAGAAATAATCTTTTTGCATCTGAGCTATGGAAGCATACCCTGCCTTGGCATCTTCCTAGGTAGTGTTAGCGTGTTTAAGAACGCATTCGTATGAGAGACATGAAGAGACAAATCCAATTCAGATAAAAACACTTTGACTGTTATGAACTGAAGAAAAAAGTAGCCATAAACCCCAAAGCATAGGGAATTCATGGTTTCAAAATGAGATGAGGAGTCTTTACCACGAGCATTGCTGTGTTGGGTGTCCAGTGAGGCTGACCAAGTCCTATAAAAGAAGATGTGGTATTGAGGTATCTGGGGAGGGCAACTAGAGCTCGCGAATATGTGGTAACCCTCAGTTACAGTATTCTCTATCATGCACATTAAATACAGGTAGTTTAAATGTATTTGCTGAAATGAAATTAGCTGTGCTGAGGAGGTTTGCGAATATGCCCATTAGTGATGACTCTCAAAACTGGCAGTTGCCTGGGATGCCCAGACCATAGGTAGCTATGTAAGCGCAGTTACTCGCACTAATCACAGTATTTGCACTATTCACGGTATTTCCTGTAGCTGAAATCCAGTGCGTTTGTGTTACAGTGGCCACGGTGCCTGCCTCGAAGCAGTTCTTGTACAAGTGGATCAGGAATTTGAATTTTCAATTAAAATAAAATTCCTGACTTCTGGACAACTTTCTCTTTCATTCCCAAGGAAATATAATGTGTTGCATGTCTGAGTGTGCAAATGGCCTGAAGTAAATCCTGTGTTAGTGTGATCAGGTTTTTAGTGGTATTCGGGCCTGGAGAAATACATGGTGTTGTGACAATGCCTGCTGGTTCTCTTGAAGGGATTATTGCAGAAGGATATGGCCACAGCTAAAAGAGTGTAGATTCTTGAATTCTTTGCCAGATTTGAGATTTCCCTGCATATGTGTGCAGGTATTTGGCAGAAGTATTTAGAAAAAGCCTGGCTTGTGTTCATCCAAGTTAGCCTTGAACATGGACACTCTTAAGTTCATGCCTTGGTTGTCTTAATTACATTATAAAATCTTCAAAAGTGAGTACATCTGTTGTTGTCCTTTCTAAGAAGGGGTTTTGCTTTAATTAACAGCATGAAAAAGTGCAGCTGAAGAGCTTCATGTGTTTTTAAGATGCCTAAGTACTTGCATCTTTAGGTTTGATTTTAATATTGTCAGAAGTGTCCACAGTGAAGGATGCAGCCATTGATGGAATTGCCTGCCAGGAAACGGGCACTCAAGTCCTGTAAGCAGCACCACTTCTTGCTAATGCTCAGCTACAGGGCTGCCAGTGTCAGTGCTTGGGATGATTTTGTTCCTGGAAATGCTCACAGACATAGAGTAACTGAAGGTAGCACTGAACTACAGTTGCTCACAGATTTACCAGTTTTCATTTAATAGGATTCTTGCAAGTATCATTTGAAGATGAAAGAAGTCAAAGTTTTGAGGAAGGGCCTAATTTGTCTCATGGAACCATTGCTGTCAGGGAAGTGTTTCAGGAAGCAGAAGCCTAAGTCACAGAGGAGCAATGTGCCAAGTGTGTGGCACTTGCTAAGAGGTTATAAACAAAGCACACTTGATGCAAACACTGTTCGATGTTAAGAAAATCAATAGAATTTTACACTACTAGTTTTAGGCTTAGTGAGACAGCATTTTATTGTGTAATAATGAGCTTTCAGATTTAAATTGCACTTGATTTCTGTGGTTTATTTGCAGGCTATAGGAGACAGAATTTTGTTTTACTGATGACTGCAAATACCTTATAGTGGTTGTTCTGTGTTTATGCCAATTTAGTCAGCTTCAGGAAGAACTGGTTTAAATTTGGCTAGGGGATAAAAAAACTGCAAGAGATTCACAAAAGGTCTTCCTCCGTGGTGCCTAAAGGAAAGAAAGGTGACATGGCATGATTATTTCCAAACAGAAGTATAATTGTAAATATAATACACAAAATTAGATTTGAGATATTGAACTGAGTGTTACAAAAATTCAACTGATACTAGCAGTTGTCATATTTGTTTTATTTAGCTGCAGGCAAACAAGTAGGAAGAAACGCTGTCATTTGAATGGCTGAACAGTTGTGAGATCATTTAAAAGAAATGGGCAAATTGCATTGTCTGTGAGAACTAACTTGGGAAAATTAGAGTGAGTCTTGGAAGAAAACTGAGAGAAACAATAGAAGAAAGGAATGTAAGGGGACTTGCACCAGAACAAAGCACATCGCTCTCAGGAAACTATTGGCTGAATGGCAAGACTTGCTTGAAATTCAGGGAAAGATGGGCATGTCCTGAATGACTGTGCCTGGAGGAAAACTCAGGAAAACAGTTTGATTTGAATGCCTAAAGAGACCAGAAAACTTCAAAAGAAATTACATTCAGGTGATGTTTTAATGTCAGTCCTCTTTCTCTGGAAGGACTACAGTCGCTGAAAAAGGCATCCATTCATATTGCAAGGAGAAGAGTAGTGCAAAAAAAAGACCCTATTGGCAACCATTTAATCTATTTAATAGGATTTCTGGAAGTGTGGTAACTCTCCAGCTTGTTTACAAAAAAATTGCATGTCAGTTTTAAACATTTATTATTTGGATTATTGGTGCAAGAAGCGCTGACTAGAATCCTATCAAGCAGAAGATAGTATTTGTTTTGGGTTTGCATGGCCTAGTTTTGGTAGCGGGGGGATTACAGGGGTGGCTTCTGTGAGAAGCTGCTGGAAACTTTCTCCATGTCTGGCAGAGGCAATCCCTGGCACCTCCAAAGATGGACGTGCANACATTCCCTGTCTCCTTGTGCTGCTGGGGTAGAAGGTAAAGCTGGGAAGGAGGGAAGAGTAAGGGGAAGGTGTTTTTAAGGTTTTATTTTACTTCTCATTATTCTGTTCTGATTTTGTTAGTAATAAATTTAAGTTATATCTCTAATTTCAAGCCTGTTTTGGCCATGACAGTATTTGAGGAGTGATATCTCATGGCCCTTATCTAAACCCATGAACTCTTTGTGAAGTTTTCTGTCCCCCGTCCAGCTAACGGTGGGGGGGAGGGATGTGAGAGAGCAGCTTTCGTGGGTGCCTGGCATCTGGCCAGGGTCAACCCACTGCAGTATTGGAATAATTCTGTGTTTGTCAGGTCTGTGGCCAGCCTATGTTCTTAGCTGAGCATATGTTTGAAAGACTAAACTTGGTGAAAACTGACGTGTCAAGTCTAGCCCTGTGTCGGGCGTGAATGACAGATCTCTGGGCGTAGGTTTTGTATGGGATGCTAAATGGGAAAGCCTTTGGTCAGTGCGGGGTGTTGGAGAGCTGGACTCCGCTCGTTTGGAGATGGGCAGGGCGCACTCGGCTGTAACATGCAGAACAAACAGAGTGCGAGCAGAGCCCCTGAGAGAGGCTGCTGCAGCCTCCTGTCCGGAGCCTGCCCTTTGCCAAATGTGCCGGCAGCACTTCTATGCTGCCATGTTGAAAAAGCTTTTTGTCCTCCTTCAGGTAATAGTTTAATGCAGCTGCATTAATGACATTGAGAATTGAGTTTAGCAAGGACTAAGTAGCTGTTTTGTGATTAATAGAGGTGGGTTTCTGGAGGTTAAAAAAGCAGTGACTGAGCTTTTTCCGCAGAAAAAGACATTTCTCTTCCTCTTCTGACAACCTGCTGGGTAAATTTAAAAGAAAAAGCATTCTGAACCATTCCACATGTTTAAATGTCAGTCCTTCCATCTGAATTTCAAATATTTCAGTGAAAGAAAAGCCTGAGCTGGCTTTTGAAGTAATTCAATAAACAGTATCCTTTCAAGTTGAGAGAATGACAGTGAGACTTCACCAGTCCCTGTGCCCTGGACTGGAGCAGGGAGCTGTAGGAGGGCCTCTGCCATGTCCAAGTCCTGCTTCCACAAAATACTCCAATGTGCCTTGACAACATGAAAGGACATTGGAAATAAAATTACATTAAAGCTGTTAAAAAACCCAACCCAAGTAGATTTCATACAGGAGCTTCATTATGTATCTACTTACTTGCCAGCTTAACACATCCAATATCTCTGACTGGGGGCAGGAGTGATTAACTTGGATTTGCTTAGTCCACTTAGTAACAATTACAAAATGACTGTAAAGAACAGTGTGCACATCAATTTTTATTTTCCTGTTTGTGCTCAGAATTGGTTTGGAGTTGTGGGGAAGAGTTAGTGAAGGACTGTGAGCAAGGCCAGGGCTGTGAAAACCTGTATTTTTCAAACAGAAGCTGTCAAATAGTCTGTGCTTATTTTGCTATGCCTGACAACATCTTTTAAGAGCTGGTTTGCTAGAAATTTTAGACAAAGGGAAGATGCAATGTTCAGATGTCTAATGTTTTGTTAGGACATAAATTATAAATTAAAGTAGAATTGAGAAAAATATTGACTGTCTGGCCAGATTGTATTAACTGAATGACAAATTAAATTAATTCTGTACAGAAAAAGAATAGCAGACAGAAACTGATTGCCAGTATTGATGTGGCTTGTTAATTTTAAAAAATCCTCTGTTACTAGCATGGTAATTGTTTTTATAATTTTTAACTACTGCTTATTTTACTGATAATTCTGTGTGGCTCAGTGAATCTGACTAACAAGCTGTTTTCTATCTTCAGAGTTACTTTGTTAGAGCTGATGATGGTGAAAGTAAGTGACAAGAACTCAGTTACCAGTGAAGAAATGAATGTGTTTGTGAGACATGCTGACTTCCTTGCAGTCTGTTTTCAAGAGAAATGTGGAGCTGTGCTCAAGTTAACTGCTGCCGCAGATGCAGAAGATGAGGTATGACTGATAACCATTTTAGTGCTAGAATTTGAAGTGATAAATCCTTATTGCCACTGTTGCCCAAGGGGGCATACATAACAGTATCTTTTCCAGTTTATGTTGGGAAAACAGTGGCAGAGCACACAATAGAGTCTGTAGGACAGCAGATAACTTTTGCTTTTAATTTGAGGATGGCAAAGGATATGGTACTTTGAAATAAGTCTACTCCATTGTTAAATATTTCAAAATTTTAAAAAAGTTATCACATATTTGGATATTTTATTATCTTACTAAGGATAACTTATTTGAATTGTGAACTGTAATTTATTCAAATTTAGAAGGGCATGTAGTGACAGGACAAGGGGCCTTCACACTGACAGAGAGTAAAGATAGATTAGATGTTAGGAAGAAATTCTTCCCTGTGAGGGTGGTGAGGCCCTGTGCCAGGTTGCCCAGAGAAGCTGTGCATGCTCCATCCCTGGAAATACCCAAGGCCAAACTGGACAGGGCATGGAGCAACCTGGGATAGTGCAATGTGTCCCTGCCCAAGGCAGGGGATGGGACTGGATGGGATTTAAGGTCCCTTCCAACTCTGACCATGACCCTGAGATGAGCTCAGTTGGTCAGAGCAGTGTGCTGATAAAATTCAGGTTGCGGGTTTGATCCCCATATGGGCTGTTCACCTAAGAGTTGGACTTGGTGATCCTTGTGGCTACCTCTCAACTCAGGATATTCTGTGATTCTGTGATGATCCTATGATTCAAATATAAATCAAAATAGGTGGGAAGCAGTAATACAGATGCAGTCAGAATAATTTTCTTGTTAATGCCAAATTAGTGTGCAATAGTTTCATTTCTAGAAACTCCTGAGAAGAAGGATCATAAGTAATTTATTATCAAAGTGAAAAAACATTTATCTTAAATGCTTTTATTTGATAATGTTAAAAAGTGTTGTACTTGCTTGGGGTTTTTTTTTGTTTAAATAGGCACAATAATTTTAAAAGTATGTTGAGCAGTGTTATGAAAAAATACCATAAATCACCTTATGGAGAGGGGGTAGTTGGATGTGTTAAAAAAAACAAAACACAAACCAGCCAGCACACAATCTCTTATCTGTCCAAGAAACAGAGCCTCCCCCCACTGCTCCACCTGCTTAGTCTAAGTTATGTCAGATAACTTAATTGACTACTTCTAGTAAAGGTACTAACTTGGCAGTGAGAGGACATACATTGAGACAATTCCATCTTTCCATTTTTTTCCCCTGCCCTCCTTTTTTTTATTGTTTTTTTATCCTTTGTGGTTACTTTCCAAACCACTTTTTGTAGTTTTCATGGGAAAAAAAAATTTGTTTGCACCCACCAGAAGGAGGTCTCTGTCCAACCAGAAGGTGCTGGGACAGCAGTATTCTGAGTATTGCTACATAACTTGCCCTGCTTGACACTGACTACTTAGTCTTCTCTCACATAAACAAGATGTATGATAAGTTGAGTATCACTGCTTGGTAGGAAAATGGGGCTCATTGAATGAACAGAAAATATCAGTCCTAATAGGTGAATAAATGGAGGGCAACATGGGTGCATGCATATCTATGTATACATTTGTTCACAACATATGCTTGCCATTGGGAAAGAAATACCAGCCTAAATTCATAAAACTATTTCTTTTCTTACAAGTAATTATAAAAAATTGCACCAATTTCTCCTCAATTTTATAAATATTGTAGGTTTTGTGTAGCAGTTGTACTTAACAGCAAAAAATGCAGTTGTGCATGTGGAGTCTGTCATTAAAAATGCTTTAGGCAGCATCTGTGATACTCAGCTTGGCTTTGCCTGGTCTTTTCTGTAGCCCACAAGCCAAGTGCCTTGCTCAGGCCATGTCTGTAGTAGTAAGCTGCCTTAGACTCCAGAACTCTGAGGCCACATTTGAAAACTTTGGGCAACAGTCCTTGGACTGGCCTGACTCCCAGGATATTGTCTGGGTGTCCCATGCGCTGTTTAATTTGTTACACGTAGACACAGCTTTCTTTCTTTAAGGAACAGCAGGTCTTGTAGCTTGCATCTTAAACCCATGAGAAACTAATCATATGCTTTTGCAGTGCTTAAACCAATGTTTAAAATAGCTTTTCCATTCGAAGCCTGACTTGAGCATCACTTTCCTCGCACTAACTTTCAACCATGCTTGCAAAATAAAACCCTTCCTTGGACTTAGTTCATCTCTTTATAAGGAACATCTTTTCTGTGTCTTTGTCAAAATATGTATATTTTAAAAGTCTTCAGTTATTTCCTTATTTACTTTTCAGATTATATCCATATCAAGTTGTCTGTCAGAGTTCAAACTGTTTTGGGTTTTGAACTTCAAAAGGAAGTATTTTCCTTTACTTTTGTACAGGTAGAAGGCAAAAAAACCCCCAATTTGGAAAGTTAGCAGCAGGAAAGGAACAATTTTTTGAACTTAGCAAGTTTAAAATATACATGAGAATTTGGGAGGTCTTTTATGGTTTTTAAATAATCTGTTCCTCTTAAAAATCGTAAAAAGCTGGTTACTGTCTCTGAAATACAGTTGGGGTATTCTTACTTTTTAACAGGATAATGGCCGATGTATTTAGAGTCTGCCTGTATGCTGATGAAAGCAGTTTATTGAATAATTCAGGGCACGACTTGCACTTTCCTACACCTGTATGGGTCAAAAAATGAAAATACAGCTTTAGTACCTGGACCCTGTAGCAATTTGGTGTTTTCAAGGAGCAACAAATGAATATAATTGTACTACTTAATTACTGAACAATATGATTGATGATTTGAATTACATTGTGTTGATTATGTGGATCCAAAATATTATACTATTGGTAAATAAACCAATACGTTTTTTTTCTGGACCAGACAGGGCAGGAATAGTTACTGCAACCAAAGTCTGAGCCTTTTCATGGCTACTTGCAGTTTATGTACCACCCCTTGAGTGGGATCATCTTGCAGTCACAGCCTGGCTCTTGAGCAATATGTGTTCCAAATTCTGTCATGTGCTCTTAAGGTATTTTCTGTAACTGATAGATTGTCATTATAAGCAGGACCAACATATTCCATGAGAAAAAATAGTTCTTCGGCTGAATAAATAATATGCAAATGAAATTGTGTGCCTTTTACCTAAGCAAATGCTGCATCTCTGATCACAATCCTATTTATCCAAGAATAATGTAAATTCTCACAGCCAAAGCTCGTTTGACCACAGAACTTTACAGAATTCCTGTGGATAACAAATTGGTGTCTTGCAGGCGGTGTTTGTGTCTTCAAAGTGGAATGCTCTGACTGAATAAACTCAAAGAAAACATTTATACAGAAATAATTTTCTCAGCTAGTAATTTTCTGTATTTCTGCTTTTGGAAGCTACTGTGTTTTTGTTAAAATTTTATCCCTTATGGCTCTGTTTTGGTTTCCCCATGATTTTTCAGGCAGATATAACACTAACTGTAGAAAAGAAATTATTGCAATTTAATGCGTTATTGTTATTTTAGAAAGTTGCCCTAATTTTATATAAATTTATTCTTGGCAGTTTGGAAGACCTGCACAAAACCTGAGGAGCTGAGAGTTCCTGTCCCCTGTTTACATTTCTGGGTTTATATTTTTATGATATCCTTCATAAGCCATTTTCAGAAATGCAGTTTTCGTTCCAGGAAGCACTGGTGACAATTCGTCTCCTTGATGTTCTTTGTGAAATGACCTCAAACAACGGCCAGCTGGAACATCTGCAGGCATTCCCTGGTTTGCTTGAAACAGCTATAGGTGAGTGAACAGCCACAAGGCGTAACTGTTGGTGATCTGTGAATGAAAACATGTTTTTCACAACTGGTGGTAATTATAATTCTGAGCCTTGAATAAGATAAATAGGAGATGGAGTTAATCTGCATTTTCAAATATTTTATTTGTTCCTGGAAATTTTCTTCTTCTCCACTTTCTCTGTTGGCCTGTGTTGCCTAACAGAGCCTCAATTCAAGTACCAGCAATGCTCTTTTCTTACAGAAAGAGTAGTGCAAGGGACAGCTGCTTCCTAGGTTCTTCCATTGGCTGAGTGCATGGGAGAATTTCTTGAAGAAGTAGAAAAAGGACTTTTCCTCCATACCTGTTCCCCTCTGTTTCCCAAATTTCTGAAATTTAAGTGCAGTTTGAATGTTATTAACCAAATCCAGTGACTTTTAAAGGTCAGCTTTAAAGAAGTTAAGAAACAGCAAGGGAAGGACTGTACACAAAGAAATTTATGCCAAGATGTTCCAGAAATGCTCAGGGAGGAAGGAGGGGGATACATACCATGACCTGTCTTTTTTAAATCTTAGCACTTTGAAACTGAGGTATGCCACCATTTTGTGAAAAAATCGTAAAAGTTTATGTATTTTTAAGACAAATAGATAAAAATTAAAAAATAAAAAGGCTGAAACAGCTGTTCGCGGTGACTCTTTTGAGATGCTTGGAGGGTCCTTACTGTAAAAAAGCAAAAAAAAGCAAAAAAAAAAAAAAAAAAAGAAAAAAAAACCCAAAAAAAAAAAAAAATACCCACACACAAAAAAA
>VYZQ01012558.1:0-31630 GCA_013400655.1 Mystacornis crossleyi | reverse complement strand
AAATGGGAAGTGCTGAAATGGCTGAAGCAGGGACCGTCCTGGCTCTGCACACTCCTCTCACGGCTGGAAGTTACACAGGGAACAGCAGAAAGGGAAACCTTCCTCACCCACTGGTGTTCACAGTCCTGTGTGTTTTCTAAGTTAAAACACTTAACATTAGTAAAGCTGAGAGTTAGGTATGGCAGTAAAGGAAAAAATAAAGAACGTTTTCAGTCATCCTGCAATATACCTGTGAACATGAGCCAGGGGCCTTAATACCCTCCTAGAGACCACCATTTTTGCTTCTGCAGGTTATAAAATAATGCAAAAGGGGAATAAGCAAACACAGAATCCCCCAGAATTACAGTTTCAGATCATTCCACAAAACTGGAAAGTTTCCTGCCTTGAGCAAACAATTTATATGTGTGGTAAGAATCTTCACTGGCTTTGGCAGGTTCTCTGCTGGCTATAAGTAGTTCCTAGTGATTTCAGGATTTCATCAAATTGTAGGTTAGTAGTTTTACAGATTCTGTATATAGCAGAGTAAAATAATTGCTTTATATAACTCAAAAGCCCCCCAAGCAAACAGGCTATAACTGCCATGGCTTAATAAAACAGGTGGCTATAAATCAAACATATTCTGTGAAAGAAATACAACCAAATGTCATCAACTTGCTTAAACTGATTTTAAGTGTTGTCTAGAAGTTGACATAAAAATATCCTAAAACAGGCTGAACACGGTGAAAATGATTCAGTATCTCCAAAGAATGACCTTAAGAGACATGGAAATAAATGAGCCCAAATACCATTTTTCTTGTATGTACAAACAGTAACTAGAGGCACTTCAAATAACTTACACACATAGTAGAAATTTTCCATCCTTTGTTTGCGACAGCTTCAGGAATTATTTTGCAATGCCTGGTACACTGCAGCACTGATTATTCTGCTACTGGCAATGTATTTTTCCAGCTACATAGCCTGTTTTGCATTCGAGTGAGTGAAAAATTTGGCTATTGCATTTTTCATGATCAGTTAGAGAAGGTCAGGTTATACATATAGTAATCTCTAGTTCCTATATATATTTTTTAGTCCCACTATATTTGCTTTCTCCTTATTTCTACTGTTACTGTTCATCAAAAATAAAGATTCCTACACTGAAATTACAGAAAGAGGGTTTTAGTTTCTTTAATAAAGAATGAATCCCATAGCATTTCAAGATTTTTGTGTCCTAGTGATATTTATGTCTCTCATTCTGATTCCCAGTAACACATTAAAGCTGGCAGTCTGGCCCTTGGCGGGAAAGAGGTATTTTTCAAACAGATTTACTGTTCAACATGGTGCTTCCCAGTATCAGCTTACTTAGGGCAGATGTTGTATATGTGGATACAACTCAGGTAAAGTCAGCCCTCTTATTTCACAACCGAATTAGTATTTATGAGAGTTCAAACCAAACCAAACCAAAGCAGACTTCTGACTCCATTAGCCATATTACTTCTTTGAAGTAGCAGGAAGAAAATCAAAATTGGAAGTGTATGGCTTTAAAAACATTTCATAATCAATGTGACCAGATTTATCAATACTGAAATGAATGTCTAACTTCACTCAAGTACAGGTCTATCAATGCCATGGATTAGTGCTCTTTCTGTCACACCTTGCTCAAAAGGGATTGAACGGTTTATTGACTTAGCTTCTTTAAATTTAGCTCACTGCAATATTCACTGACAAAATACGGAACATCCTAAGCAATCCTTAAGATATTATGTCGGACTGTCAGTATATCCTGACTTTGGGAGCACTGGATATGTATTTGTTATGATAAAGCAAAGATGGAACAGCATAGTTCCAAAAAGTACACCTCACTCTCCAAATCTTTAGCATATAATAATTTCAATGAACTACATAGAATTCCCATGTAAAAAAAAAAAAAAAAAAAAAAAAAGAGAGAGATCAACTCCACCAAAATAAGGTAGAAGGAAAAATTTGCTGTTACATGATATTCAAGCACCATGTGCTCCGAAAGCACATTAGATGCTTCACACAGTAGAATGTCAGACAATAGAACAGACTTGAAAGCCAGTTGGTTGAAGAAAAAGTAAGGAGTTTGCTTTTGAAAAAAAACACTCAGAAAGTCACTCCTGAGAAATGACTCAGCTTAAGTTTTAACAGATTTTTAAAAAATAGAACTAACTAACTAAAACTAAAGCCTCTTAAAATAACACACTCAAAATCCCTTAAAAAAAATAAAAAGGAGTTTCATACTATTTCCAGACAGGAGTAGTATGATGTGTCATTCAACTGTTTAGGGGTTTTATTCTAAGACCTGAGATTTGAGGAATAGGTTTTAAAGTCCAACACTAAAATATTGATTCTCAGATGAAATCCTTGAAATCTGACAGGTATTTAGCTGTGTAACCACAGTTATTAAAGTCCAAAGCTACAAAGACATAAAAAAAGAACGTGCAGTGACACAATCTTTTCCATAAGAAGTATCTTTCTCATCTTTCATAAAACAAAGCCACAATACCCTTAACTTTTGTCACCCTTTGAAATCTTGTTGTCCCTCCTGCCTTTCTGAACATGGCAAACCATAACAAGTGAAAAAGAACAGTACTTTATACAAGGAAATCATGCAAACACAAATAGACTGAGTCAACATCTTTAAAAGAAAGTTCTCTGCTGCAAGGAAAAGTTAGGGAGGACCACAAGTGAAGCATATGTCAGATTCTACCTGTAGCTATCATTTCCATAGAAAAATGACTGGCTATGTCAGGCTATGCCCATCACTGAATTTACTGGAATGTGAAATGCAATGCTGTCTAAATCCCAGAAGAAATTAATTTAAAAAATATTAATTAAAAACCGAAAACAAAACCTCAAGACCTATAAATTGCTGGAGGCTGGGCAAGTACACAAACATCACTGTATACTCCCTAGAACTTCTACTCTTCCTTCAGCATTGGATAGTGATGGCTCTCAGATCCACAGTATTATAGTAAAATGTCTCTTCAGATTGATCCAGTGCTATCACTCATATGTTCTTACTGCCGATGGAGGTGGTTGTTTTGTTGCTGTTGTTGTTATCATCATCATCATCGTCATTATTATTACTAATAGTAGTAGTAGTAGTAGTAGTAGTAGTAGTATATTTAATACTGCTTTGGATCCTGGAGCTGAAATATTTATGAGATGAAAACTAAAACTTGCATAAGCTATTTTTCAGTCCTCCTCATAGCATTCGAAGTGAGACATAAGACAAATATGGTAACATCTTTAGGCAGAGCCTATCTGTCCAAATGCTCAGTCATTTCAGCTGGATAAAAACCACAACAGAAACAAGTCAAATTCAACCACCTACATTCGCCGATGCCAGCAACTTAAATATTTTCTTACAGTTACCTCTGAGTTCATCTTTTTCTCTTAGGACACTTAGTGTCTGTACCTTCTCTACTTCAGCATAACTTCTGCCCTTATATTCCACGGACACAACTTTCCCAGACAGATTCCTTATGCTTTTCTTAGCCAAAAGCAAAATCAGTGCTTAATTTTCACCCTCCTAATCTTCAAATGCTTCTGGCACAAGTTTTTTTCTTGAAATACAGTCATGTAGCAGTTTTTGGGATCACTCCTTTCAGCTTTTATTCCTACTTCTCTAATTTTGCTTTAATGTAACACTGATACATTTCAAGAAGTTCTTAACTACTGGCTTAAGATAACAGTGGCTCAAAAGAGAACTCCTAATTTTACTCTGACCTGAGAGATCTTTACTTTCTTTTCTATATATCTGTGAATAATTCCATCCTCCTCAGATATAAACCCTATGACTTATCTCAAGTGGTATGTCTAGTTCCTTATACTCAGGATATATCTTCACCTTGCAGACTATTTCATCAAACCTTTTAAGCGACAGAGGCCTTCCCATCCAAACACACAATGTGTGCATTCCCCAGATTCTGACCCTGTGCCCTTCTTCACTGGTGCAAGATCTTTTTCTTCATCCCTTCTAAGTGCTGTTTCACCTGCTTATTCACCTCTCTATAATGTAAAATCTCTAATGTGGCTTGTCTTCCTGAGACTCCAGCTGCTGCTGTGTCTCTCAGTGTTCATTCACCTGGCTGTCGTCACCCATCCTCACGCCCTTTGTTGCCCCAAAGGTTGGCAGTTCATGGCCTCTTGTCTCGGGCTCCCACTCACAGCTCAACCTGCAGCTCGAACTGGAGCTTGCAAACTGAGCTATGTGCAACAAATGTATTCCTCGACAACTTTATAATCTAGAAAATCTCTTCACTGAAAAAACCAAATATTTATTAAAATAATTACATGCGCTTTACACCAGGGAAGGAAGAGTTTGAACAGTCCATTTTCATGTATCTCAAACTTTCTTCTACTGAAGTCCTAAAGCCCATATATCAATTTGACAGAAGGGCAAGATGCAGCAGAAGTGGTCATGAAACAGAATTTTTTTTTTTTAGCTTTAGTAATCAATCCATAAAATCCTAAAATACTGTGGAGGGGAAGGGTCCCCATGAAAAAGCTCTGAAAAGATGTACAAAAAATCTATCACTCCCGTTATAGGCAATCAGAATGTTTATAGTTTTCCTTTAAGTACAAATTCATTCCTCTACTTAGAGCATAAAGTGAAACGTACAGATAGAAAGCGCTTGCTAGAATATGATTGACTGGCTTCCTAAAGTATGCAATTTAAAAACTTGGGCATCTGATGGCATTCATGAGATTCAAAATAACTTTCAGAATTTAGCCAACTTTTTCCCCCTCAGATCACCAGAAGTATTCTTTCTTACTCTCTTCATGTATAAATATGAAGCAATCTTGTTTCCAACTAGTTCTAGGTTAGCTCAATCCTTTTCCAGCTGTCCTGGCATAGCAAAAACCAAAGAGTATCTTCTCAAACTTGTAGTCAGACATGATCTTTGACTGCAATCCCCATAGGTAATAATCAAATTGTCCTCAGCAAACCCATATTAATATCTCATCTGCTACTTAGGAATGGGTACATGACCGCATTCTTTGAAAAAAATGTAGTTACACTTATAATCTAACTTTTCAAATAGAATAAATATCCATGGGATGACCTACTCAACACCTGCCCTACGGACACCTGACGTGATGCACGTATCTCAAAGAGGAAAAAGAGCTTTAGCACTTTAGGAGCTAGGTGTGGCTCATTGACAGAGCTTTAAACTGGCTTGGAAGAGAGAAAGGGACAAAAGCAGGCTTGCCAGTGCTGAGTGATAGCACAGTGTGCCAAACAAGCACTAATGCGATCTCTCAATCTGCTGCATGACGTGGGCCCCAGGGCTGCCTGTACACCACATGGATCCTCATGTTTTACCTGTCTGTCTGAGAAAAAGGCAAAAAGGCAAGCAGGGACAGTAGAAACAAAAGATGCTGTAATCTCTTTCACCTTCCAGCTGAATCTTACAGTGTTTAGTGCTGTCATTCAGCATTGCTCTCCCTCATCTGTCTTGTTGAGACAACTGTAGCCCTCTTATTCACTCCCTTACTACTTAAGTTCAACTATGGCTTTATTTCATGTCTAAACACTTGTGACACCTTAAGATTGAATTATGGTTACTCACATCAGCAGCATGAAAACTGCAACATGTTGTGTTAACACACAATTTGGGTGTTATGAACCTTAGAGCTATCTCTTAGACTTCAGATTCATTACTGGGTTATGGGATTCAGAATGGCATATCTAGAAAAAATAGGGTGGAGATTGACAAGGATATAAATTGCTTTTCCTCTCAAACTGGATAGCTACCACCAGGTCTAGGAACCATCATGACTCAGTAATGGCTACACATATTATTTCCTATACACGTTGGCATCAATTGCATTCTGAGTACATAAACTTACAGATGACATAAGTGGACATAGAAGACCTTAAGTCTGTTGGATGGAGACACTTCCGAGCAGGTCACCAGACAGGAGGGCAGTGCAAGAGCCCACCTCATTTACTCAGATGTGACCATCAAACACAGAAACTGATACCTGTCTCATCAAAGTTATTTTTGCTCCCCTAAGGAAACGTTTGTTTCAGTTGGAGGAAGAGTAAAGCTAGGTCCTAACAAAAGTAGAAGTTAATAAGGCAGAAAGTACTGAAGGAGAACAAGTAAATCTATCCAGATGTCTACTGACATTCAAGGAAGATTATGTATAAAGTGAACATTTCTGCTAGAAAGTAGTTCTCTCCCAAAAGGAACCTGAATGACATGCAGAAGTATAATCCTCTATGTAATGCACAGACATAGAGACACCTTTCAGTTTTAATGCTGATGTCAAAAAACAAAGCGGTTTTTTTCTTTCACTTACTGATCAGTTTTTAGAAACATTTACAACATGCAAAATAGAAGGCACCTCTTTTTTTTTTAACGTTTTTAATTTACACACATTTGAGCTAGGCATGCTTGCCAGGATTTTTCATCCAGGACTGCTTAGCAGATTTGTAAGTGTGTATTGTGACATGCTAAAAAATGCTTTACCTCTTCCACACAATTTCAGAATATCCACAGTACACCAAACAAGTCTCTCCTTAGCAAATACCTAGATCAGCTTCAGAGCTTCCAGCAATAGGGCTGAGGAATGAAGATGTGTCTTTCAGTGACTATAAAACAGAGCTTTACACTGGGGAGTCAGAGTAGTTCAAGGAGCTGGTTTTGGACCTCTTTCTTGACAGATGGATAAATATCTGCTCACTGCATTTCTATGATGATGGGTTTAATAATCACAGATTCATAGAATGCTTTGGGATCTTATTGATCATCTAGTTCCAAACCCCCTAACAGGGGCAGAGTCACCTCCCACCAGACCTGGTGGTTTAAAGTCCGATCCAAGTGGACAACTTATTTTTGCTTGAAATAAAATTATATATGTATGTTTTAGTATGTTTAGTGAACTGAGTATTGTGAATTCATTTCCACAAATCCCTAAAAAAAAAGAGAAGAATCTTACAATACACAAAAACGCCTTTTAATATTTGATAAATTAGACACAATTAAATAATTAGTTAACATATTGTAAGCAGCTCTCTATGTGATCACTGAATTTTTAAGTAAAACTGTTTACCTGTGCTCTAAGAAGTCTGCAGAAATATGTGGTTTTTAGCAGTAGCAGCAAAAGCAAGCTAAGCAAAAGCAATGACTGTCAATAACACTTCATCAACATTTGCAATATTTCATCAATGCAAAATGATGTAATTGCTTCAGATGTCTGACCTTGAAAATACTGGATGTGAAGTTCTGATTTTAGTCAGCAATTTCAGAAGCCGCGCAGTTCCACCAAGGATTTCCAGCATGATCATTGATCGGAATTGTATTCTTATTATTAAACTAATACATACACTATCCGAGCTAAACAGAAGACTGTAGAAAGGGCAAAAGTCTGCTTGAGATCCATAAGCTACAGATTTTGAGTCAGCCATGAAACACCCTACTTAAATGAAAATGAGCAGAAAAGCAGCAGGCATTTTGGAACTTATTAGTGCACCCCCATTCCTAAATGCACTGCAACAGGATAGTGTGCTTTTTAACAGCACTAAATTCGACTTGTCAGTGAAAGGCTGGATCTTAAAATTCTCCCTGAAACCTATTCTGAAAGCCTGGACACTTATCTATGAGTAAAATGGCCTTATGTTTCCACTCAGTATTTCAAGACGGAGAGAGAGGATCAGACTTTTTTTTTTTTAATCCAGGCAAAATTTGCATGGGGCAGCAAGAATTCAGAGGACAATTGAAAGAGACACTGCATTTATAAAGTTTCAAAAAGTGTCAAGTATTTGAAAGCACAAGCCCTTATTATAAAAAGCTACCACATCTTCTCCACATGTCATCACAGACTATACAGTTTACAGGCCCTAATTCAACTCCTCGCAGTAAAAGCTTCCTTCAAAATTGGATTCAAAGCCCAAAAACTAATGTCAGCATTTTTGAGAGATTCAGCTCTCACACAGGCAGATTCTGAGAAACTGGAAGTCAAAACAGGAAACCAAGTTTCAGACACAATCCTGAGATACCAATTAATACACATTTTTATAAACAGACTCCAATATAAATCCTCTTCCTTCCTAGCAGACCTCAGCACTACCTTGGTTACGCACATTAAATTGTGCATATATTTTCTTGTAATCACACTGTTAAATTATTTCTCCAAACAATACTAAATGACTGAAGCAGGAAAATAAATGTATATTGTTTCAGACATTTGCTTCCAAACCATAGGATTTTTTGCATATTCCTCTGTTTAGCCAGCAACACTGTCTACAGATTAATGCATAAAGCCCAAAAACCACAGACTGACCACAAAGTACTTGAAACTACAATGGGCTTTTTTTTGTTGCCTTTTTTTTGTTAATGAAGTTTCACCTGCACGCAGTCAAAAGCAATCTAAGAAAGATTTCTTAAGCAATTAGCACAGCAGACTTCAATAAAGGGATTCCATCCAGTTCTCCAAAGACAGAGCTATGTTTGTCCGTGTTACCCACACTTTTGAGATTCTTACTTGATCTGGTTTCAAACTCCCTAGCAGTACTCCTTTGCTAGGGCTACCCTCTGATACCTGGAAAATCCTTTCCCTTTTGCAACCAGCAAGCTGGTTTTATTTCTTCAGCTATTCAGAAAGATCGTACGAGATCTACCTGAACAAAAGGAATCTGATGATAATTTTACAAACAAAACATAATGCAAATGCTAATACAGCGTCCCTGCTGTTCTGGAAGGCTTTAATGTATTGGTGCAGGAAGATAAGGGGAGAAATGTTCCAGAGACTTTATGCAGACTTAACAACAAAACCAAGAAAAGTGTCCATGTGTAAATATCTTCACTGATATTAACACCCATTTGTTGTTCCTTTACAGCAGATGCAATCTTCAGTGAAAATGCATCTGTTTAGCATTGAGAACCTTCTACAAAAATTAAAATCTGCTCAAAGTAAGTGCAAAAGTTTAGAAATCCAGAACTTATAACAAGCTAGACTCCAAAACTTCAGAGTATGGATAAGCATATTTTGGAACAGAAGTACAATTATGTGATTATGAACAAAAAGATTTCTGCTTACAGACTGTTTTATGGTAAATTGCATAGAAATGCCTTCTGCTTTTTTTTTTAAATAGTCATGGAGGACCAGATGCAAAAACGTTTGTCTCATTCCCAGTGGTATGCAAACTTTTTAGAGTACACCAACCTCCTACGNGATCTGGTTTCAAACTCCCTAGCAGTACTCCTTTGCTAGGGCTACCCTCTGATACCTGGAAAATCCTTTCCCTTTTGCAACCAGCAAGCTGGTTTTATTTCTTCAGCTATTCAGAAAGATCGTACGAGATCTACCTGAACAAAAGGAATCTGATGATAATTTTACAAACAAAACATAATGCAAATGCTAATACAGCGTCCCTGCTGTTCTGGAAGGCTTTAATGTATTGGTGCAGGAAGATAAGGGGAGAAATGTTCCAGAGACTTTATGCAGACTTAACAACAAAACCAAGAAAAGTGTCCATGTGTAAATATCTTCACTGATATTAACACCCATTTGTTGTTCCTTTACAGCAGATGCAATCTTCAGTGAAAATGCATCTGTTTAGCATTGAGAACCTTCTACAAAAATTAAAATCTGCTCAAAGTAAGTGCAAAAGTTTAGAAATCCAGAACTTATAACAAGCTAGACTCCAAAACTTCAGAGTATGGATAAGCATATTTTGGAACAGAAGTACAATTATGTGATTATGAACAAAAAGATTTCTGCTTACAGACTGTTTTATGGTAAATTGCATAGAAATGCCTTCTGCTTTTTTTTTTTAAATAGTCATGAGGACCAGATGACAAAAACGTTGGTCTCATCCCCAGTGGTATGCAAACTTTTTAGAGTACACCAACCTCCTACGTTCTATCTGCCTGAAGGGCATAGGCACTATTTTTTATCATTTAGTTTGGGCCATTCCTCACTTACACCTTCAAAATAAGGTATCTCAGGTATAAAGTTATAAATAAACTAACAAAAATGCATGTTATTTCTAAAAAACAAATCAGCTTGGCATTTTGGAAAGTGTCTTTCAAACCCTGCCTATACAGAACTAGAAATTAAATTACGTGTGCCCAAATATTTCTCACAAGCTGCACAAAGTATAACTAGTTATAACTTCTGATACCTCTATGATATCAGGAGCATAACTACTGGCTCTTGTATAAAATTCTCAGCATTAACACAATTGTGCTAAATCCCATAGCTCAGGGAAACAGGAAACCTTTGGCCCACAAGATAACAAACACTTTATTAAGAACAACATTGTTACTATGCAGTGACAGCACTCAATTTAACTTGGTCTCCTGATTTGGAGGGCTGTACATTCAACAACCACTGGATTTCACAGACATGGAAAGGGAAAATGGAGAACAGATTCTTGAAAAACCTTTATCTTATTTTGCGGTATGTAATTAGAATGCATGGAATTTCAGGGTTGTCTCAAACATTATTTCAGGAACTTAGTGATTTGGAAGTGTTTTAAATTAAGTGGGAGTTTCCTGTATGTTTCTCTTTTGATTGCTCCCTCCTCTCATTTTCCCCCTGTCTCAACTAATACAGTGCTTGTATTGAGACTTACTGTAGCATGAGCCTGATTTTGATGCAAAATCCTCCTTCTCCAGGATATAGAGGAGGACTGTTTTTCAGGGCACTGCAGAGAACTGCTCTGTCTTCCTTTTGATTCCATGAGAGTTTTCAAGTAAAAAAGAAGACAATACCCTCTTTGTGAGATTCTATACTTCTTTATATTTTAGCTTTTTTTCTTACTCTGAAACCTTATTTCTAGGTCTGCATATCTTGAGGATAGTGGCAAGAAATACGGATTCGAACCCACAGTTGGCATAAGAAAGTTATTAATTAATTCTTTTTTTCCTTTTTAGTCACTGTAATATTACAACATTCCTTAGAGCATAAAGCAAAACAATTATATTTAAAGAGTAACTTTTCCCCACACACTAACCACATGTTGCAGAAAGGCTACAACTTAAGTTTATATTAGACAGGGGAATGAAAAAGTAACACTCAAGGACAGATCCTTACTTTATTTCAAGAGGGTTTTCTTGGTTGCTTCTGGACTTCATGAAAATAAAGGATTCTATCTGAAGAGCCTAATAATGGTTTCAGCTCAAATCAAGAGACATTACGAAATTGCTAATTATTTCATGAAAACCAGTTGAAATTAGAACATCCAGACAACTAACTGCATCTTGCTTCCCCTTCACATTCAAATCCATTTTGTTAAGGAAACTTCCCACTCTGACCATTCACAGGGCTCCCTGGCAGTCACACTCCCAAGGCCAGACTTCCACGCTGGGACCGAAGCCCCTTCCCAGCAGGCGGCTCCAGTGACTCAGCAGGAGCCCCCGCCCAGCTCCCTGCTCACCCCATTCAGTCACACCAGGTTTCCCATGGCAGTTTCGGATGTCTTGTTCCATATAGTTATTTGTTCATGGTTGAACAACACAGAAACAGCCCAAGCTGGTGCCCCAAACAAAGGATCTCTGGGCTTTTATACCCTCACAATCCAAGTGTGCAAAACTCTTGCTTGTCTTCCTGAGACTCCAGCTGCTGCTGTGTCTCTCAGTGTTCATTCACCTGGCTGTCGTCACCCATCCTCACGCCCTTTGTTGCCCCAAAGGTTGGCAGTTCATGGCCTCTTGTCTCGGGCTCCCACTCACAGCTCAACCTGCAGCTCGAACTGGAGCTCGCAAACTGAGCTATGTGCAACAAATGTATTCCTCGACAACTTTATAATCTAGAAAATCTGATGAAGCTCCTGGGAAGGTGCAGAGTAAAACCAAGCACAAAACAAAAACTATGATTTCTTTTTGCCAGACTTACTGAAAAGTAAAATCGTAACCGTAAAACTTAGAAACCAAGCCACTACTGATTCTATGACACTCAGAAAATAACAGGTATCATCCACTGAGTCTACCTGAAGAGCACTCAGCAAAAGAGGCAGCAGGATAAGTACAGCACAGCATTGTGCCATGGGGGTTGAAAGGGGGTTACCTTGTGATAAACTATGGTTACAATAAAATAAAGCAGGAAGGAAGGTGCCTACAGCAGCATACCCCAGCCCATATTCTTCTTCAGTATTTCTTCTTGCCTCTTACAGTCTCTAACTGCCTGTGAAAGCTTTACAAAAATGGAAGGCAGATGGGCAAAGCCTGCTTGACCATTTGTGTAATTCGGAAGATTTTGCAGCACAAAGAATGCATCCATATTATAACCCCAACTGCTGAAATCATAGAATTGATGTATGTTTCCAAAAAGCCCACGTTTCATTTTTCTCCTGTTAACAAATTTTTTAGGATTGATCTTTTCCTTTCCAGAATACTGAGAGAGTAACGCAATGATCCTTTTCTTGAATTTCTTTATGTGACCATTTGCCTTACACCAAACCTCTATAAATACCGTGTACCTTCATTTGCCCTGTTTTATGTATGCTATTACCAGTGTGCATTTTGTGCAGCTGCAAGTACATATAGGACTATAAATGCCTGTATAACGGCAGCACGTCTGGCCTTCATGAGACGTTTGTCACTCCATCGCATTTGATATATGCGTGTTGTTGCTATGATAGCAAAGTCTTGTATATTGCATAGAACAACTTGTGACTACTGAGAACAAGGTTGGGCTGCACAGTGCATCCCTTAACATTTGTATCTGCTCCTCATTTTAATGCACCTCAAATTATGAATTTAAGCACAAAGGGACTCCCGCTTACTATCACTGTGCTCATACCTCGCTGTTGTTACCGAGAGACCCTCTGTGTCCTCCTGAACTAACAGACTGGTTTGTCAAATAAAATAATCAACATATGTTTTGACAGCAATCAAACTAATGTTAACACACTACACACCAAAAAGATTAATCTTTGCAAGGAAAAAGCGTTGACAACATTTGTCACTTTAAACACTTCCTGGCAATAGCTCAGCTTGTTAACAGGCAATGAAAGACTGCTCTATTAAGCTCAGGGTGATGCTAAAATGGTTTCATATAAGAGGATAGCAATTTTCTTTACCACCAAGTGAGGCTGCCTGTTGAGAAAGGCCATGGCACGCTGCAGGTCTTTGCTGTTTATAGGTATTGATTGTAATGAGGAAGACATTTTATTGCTATCCAACATTACTGTGAATTACATGAACAGCTATGTTTTTATTGAGAGCTAGGAGTCATATAAAAATGACTTAGACTGCTGCTTAATTGAATGACATTTCCTTTTAATTTTAACTGAAGTGATGTTCCATACAAATAATAAAATAGATTACATAATCCTTTGGTTCATTTTAATTTTAAAAAAACACTTTGAAAGGGAGAGGGTTTAATAAATGCTACCTCTTAGAATTTACCGAACTATCACTTCCATGAATAAAGTAGTTTTCCTGATCAGAACCAGATTAATTTTTGGTCCTTAAAGTGAAATTCTGAGTTCTTGGAAGTCACCCAAGTGTGTGTGAACCTGGCCTCAGTATACATTGCAAGAAAAACCTATTGAGACATAAAGAATAAAAAGAACAACAGAAAAGAGTGCCCACCAACAGAGAGGGAAATGTAAACCTGGTTAGTGTCAAAGGTGAAGAGAGAAGTGGCTTTTTGAACTCATTCTGTAGTCTGCAGGCTCCAGACATCACACCGCAGAGTAGTATTTTTTATTTGGGAATCAATGTTGCCAGTCTAACATAAACCTCTGCTGGAGGGAAGTTTTAAACTCTGCAGTTTAAATATCCTGCTAGCCAAAACTTGGTAAATTCAGGACATGGGATGAGTTTTATTCTATTTCATAGGGTAGTTGTATTTTAGTGCCTAAATAATCCCCTCTGCTAGAGCTGGGAGATCTCTGATGAAAAAAAAAACCTCTCAAAGAGGTTCCTGGTGGAATTCCTTAATAACCAGCCTAGTGAAGACCTTGAATAACAGTTCTCCTAGCTGTTAGCTCAGCTCTGGATTATTTGTCCTCTGCATACACATTACTTGAGAACTTGTCAAGAGTACTTTAATCCTTTACATCCAATATCCTCCTTCTATCACAGTGCAGATTTCTGGTTCTAGAAAGGACTTCACCACATCCACAATGAAACGAAGCCTCTTCTACAGAAAGTTACAACATCCACAGGTATGGAGAATTATGCTAAAAGATAAGCCACTCTTGGTCACCAAATAATGATGCCTGATCACTTTCATGTTTAATACAAATTTATCTGTTTTAATAAGTACCTTTGTATGATTTCAAAGGACTGTGCTGGATTGCCCAGGTGCTGATGCAGTTTACCTTCAGTGATTCCATTTGATTTAACAGAATCAGATCAGTGTAAGGCTGTTGTAATGAGAATGTGAAAGAAGGACCAGCAATGTACACAAATTAACAGGCTTCAGTCTCAGTCTTTGTAAGGTGGATGTACATGCTGGTTTCTCCATTCATTAGTGAGCAAAGAGATGCTTTGCACTCAAGACTACTTGCACAGTTTTCATTAAGTCATCATTGTGTATAAAGATGCATAGTCTTGAGACTGGTAAATGAGATTTCACCTATATATGCTTGTATTCTCTCTTCTTTGTTCCTGTCATTACAGAGGAAATCTTACAGGAAAGAGATGGAGAATGTGAAGAATGTAGAGAATACTAAGTTTCAGTAGAGAGCCACAGAGTCTGGTGTCCCAAATGTGGCTACAATGACCAACATTTACGAAATCTGAGACATCTAAGTTTCAACTTTAATGACCTGAAGTTCATTCTAGAGCCAGTGAAGATGGATATACACCGTCATCCTCAGAGCATGTCAAGCCGTAACTCTCTCCTCTAATGGCAGAGGGCTCACAGCCAAGTGCCCTTCTAGAGGCAGTGACTCACGCAGGTGCCTCAAGTAAAGTTAAGGATGAGAATGGCCTGTGTTGCCAAGAGTCAAGAGTCCATGTTTCTTTATACATGCACGTTTGGTACTAAAATTATATTTTAAATATTAACTCATATAGAAAAAGGTGAAACAGTATTTTCCCATGATGAAAGAACAAGACTAGAAAATGAAAGATCTTGATTTACTCTTCAGTTACTATTTACTACTCCATTACTAATTCATAAATTAATAAACAGTAATTTACTATTACTATTTACTATTAAATAGTCACTCTTATTTACTATTTACTAGAACATATTTTCTTGATTTACTACTCATTATGGGTCTTCTTTTTTTTTTTTTTTCCATCACTGCAAAAAGTAAATTAGTTCCAGCCTTTAGCAGTGAGGACCTATGTACATTTAACCATGTGGTCTCTTAGACCGGATTGTGGCTTTCAAATGTCAAACCAAAACATTTATTACTTCAGGAGAGCAGCAGCGGTCCCCATCCAGCTCCTGCCCCATTGCTGCCTTGAGCAGAGCTGGGCTAAAGGGCAGTTTCTTTAAAAGTCCCTTTTTTTCTCAGTGCAGAGTTTCCTTTGGTGAAAAGACTTTTCAAATACCCCTAGTGACACAGAAGAAGTTCCTCCAAGGCAGCGTATACCACAGCCCACAGTACTAGACCCCCTCACTGGTATCTCCACCTTCAGCATTACTAGCACTAGAGAATTATCTGTGTACAGCACTTTTTCTTCCTGCAGTGTTATTTCTATTGTATAAAACATGCTTGCACAATTGCTTTAATTTGAATCTATGGAAATATACCCTGCATAGCAGAAGGCAGATCAACCTCTGGTTTTTAATAAATGACCACACTGACAATTAAAATTCCCGGTGACAAGTGAATTACTATTAAAATCTATGACTGATTTCTAGCAGAAAAATCTGGAACAGCAGGGAGTAGAGCAGCTAGTAGAAAACCTTATTAAAAATCAAGGTAATAAACCTTTTGCAAATATCAATTTTAATTATTTTTTAAATTACGTTTTCCTCTTCCACCTCTTTCATATGGCCCAATCATGTGAAAAGTTAATCATATTTTATAATAAAAAAAATTTACTCTTTGTTTTCATCATCTTTAGTGAAGTTTTTCAACAATATGAGCCATTACACTAAAATGAGAATTTCTTCAGCCATCAGTGCACACAGCTGTTTTATAGTTAAACTGTTTCCATCATTAGAGGTTTTTTGCTCAAGTACTGCAGGTTCTGGAGCATGATTTTGCTACAGAGTTTTTATTTATAAAAACCAATTTCTAATTCCTAATAATATCTGTACAATGGCTGGCTAATCTTTTTTGCTCTTAATAGGCTTCCTTACCAATAATTTTTGAAATACCTGAAAACAATAAAAGAAAAGTTTCTAAAGCATGTATAAAGAAGTTGTGGAAATGAAGTGCCCACCAGAAAGACACGTGTAAAGGAAAATTCTTCTTCGAAGACCAATGACATTTATTTTCATCTCTTCCTCTCCCACAGGGTGAAAGGATTTGGTCAAGAAAAGGCTTTCAAGGTCCTTTTTTTTTTGGTGAGCTGAGATACAGAGTACTGCATCTTCATTTTCAGAGGTGAAAGATGTAACAAATTTTTGGAAGTGATTTGCTTAATGGAAGTAAAAGTGTCCTAAGGGCCACTAAAAAGTGTTACAGAGCAAGGAAACATAAAAACCTCTGGGTGCTTACCGTTTTAAGTTTCAGTCATCTCTCTTTCTTTCCAGAAGTCCTTTTTACTTACACTGTAATGATCTTTAAATGGGTGGTAATGAAGAATAATGTACTCTGTGATGACTGGAATTTGTGATCTCTAACTTGTGAGTCACCATGGACAGAGTGTATATTAAACAGTACATCACAGTCAGGGGTTTAATTCCAGCTCCTCTTATTTTTTTGCCTAGAGTACGTCCTGCTCTTCTTCAGGTTTGGGGAGACTGACCTGCTTAGAGGCAGATAAAGGGGTAATTCCAGACAACAGCTGTATGATTGCTCTGACCTTTGCAGGGGCTTTGTGAAAGCACTGAGCAGCCTGGTCTTTGTACCATTTTTTTCCACAGCAAATAATTTTTTTTCTAAATGGGACATGAAGCCAATTGAGTGTGTCTTTAATACATATTGAATACATATGTACATGCAACCAGATGTAGAACAGTTTCTTCTGAGGAAAGACCACTTAATTTGAAAAACAGGGACTTAGCATTGCCCAACTAATGCATTTTAAATTTTTACTCTTGGTTCAGCTGCTTTGACTTTCAGAGTCATGTATCTCCTTATCAGCAGCTGATGATGGTGGGTTGTAGCCCCTTTCCTGACACAAGATGAAGGCTGCAGCAGACATGCAGCACTGGAGCTGTTAGCATTGATGCCTGTACTGAGTGTGTGTATATATATATATATACACATATATATATGTATATANAATAATTTTTTTTCTAAATGGGACATGAAGCCAATTGAGTGTGTCTTTAATACATATTGAATACATATGTACATGCAACCAGATGTAGACCAGTTTCTTCTGAGGAAAGACCACTTAATTTGAAAAACAGGGACTTAGCATTGCCCAACTAATGCATTTTAAATTTTTACTCTTGGTTCAGCTGCTTTGACTTTCAGAGTCATGTATCTCCTTATCAGCAGCTGATGATGGTGGGTTGTAGCCCCTTTCCTGACACAAGATGAAGGCTGCAGCAGACATGCAGCACTGGAGCTGTTAGCATTGATGCCTGTACTGAGTGTGTGTATATATATATATATATATATATATACACATATATATATGTATATATATATATACACACACACATATATATATATGTATGCTGCCCATAGCACACATGAGCAGCGAGGGCCCATACATATGAGGGAATTCAGTGGAATGCTACAGCCAGCACGAATCACCTGGGCCACAGCATCTTCTCTCCTCATCTCAAGCAGCTCCCAGGAACTGGACATGACTGACTGGTTTTACACACTAAATGAAATGTCTTCACAGACCTCAAAAATTAATGAACCTGGGCTCACAATCCTGTGCAACACTCACGAAGTTCAGCAAAAAACAACTTGATATTGCATTAGGTAGAAAACCGAAAACCTGCCATTTACCAAATGAGTTCATCAGAGCTGATGTTTTTTTCTAGTAAAAGCTGTTGTACATATGAGCTCAATTTGATGCTGCATTGTTTAGTGGCAGACAGAGATAATACAAAACATAATGCAATTTACCGCTTCATTTCTTCATAAAGTCTACCCTGAAACATTTATTGCTCCATGTTACAGTAGTGAAGGAGTTTGGAAAAATGAGTAAAGTGGGGAATGTAGAAAACTATAAATAGTGCTCCCTGCTTTCCTAAATAATATTTCCAATATACCAGATCTCACCTGAATTGTCTAAAATTTCTAAACTCAAATTGGTCACCTTGGACTAGACTTGTATTTATTGTTTTCTCTATTGATGAAATGGACAGCTCAGTCTGCTCTGCCTATGGACTTTGACAACTGAGAAAAACTTTAAAAAGCATAATCTTTAAGCTTCTGATTTTGGTTTTAAATACAACATTGCAAGAGCTGAATTTTGCTCAGGTTTCTTCTCAGCTGTCAATCACATAAGATTAACACTTGCACAATTAAAAACAAAATATTTTAAAACAAAGCAACACTAATGCTTTATGGTTTTAGTCTGCTTTCCAACTTTTTCATTTGCAAAAGCAAGACTCCATTACTTCAGTCTCAAAACACAGAACTCCATGTATGACTGTAGTGCTCTATTTCCCCACTCCTTTTCTTACTAAATGTCTGCCCTTCCCACATTGTTCTCCCTTCCCCGCCCCTAGTCCTGGCCACTCCCCCGGGTTTTGGTTCTGGTTCCCTATTGGTTCTGGTATCCCAACCCCACCCATGTACCACCCCTGCACCCTGAGACCATTAGTCCTTGGGCTCTCTCCGCCCCCCTCATCCCCCTATAAAACCCCAAACTGCCAGTCATGTGCTCTCTCTGCTTTTGGGAACCTGCACGTCACCATGTGAATAAAGTTCCTCCAAGGTCCCCATGCAGAGACTCTTCTCGCCTCCTTTATCACCACCGTGTTGTGGAGCCGACAGCCAGCAGGAGCATGAGTGCGGCGGCACCAGGAAGGGCTACGGGAAGTGGAACAGCCGCTCTCCCTGAGGCAGCCGCGCTGCGCTCTCCGGGAAGGTTTGCGGCTTGCCGTGCCATCGCAGAAACGACACACCGCAACACATATTCTTGCTCACACACAAACTGTAGACCTTCTTTCAGATACTGGAGAGAGAAAACTGATAGTTTTTCTGTTTTCTGGGCAGAATGGCTGATAACCTCTTGTTTTGCTTCTCTAGCACCCTCCAGAAATCCCCTTACCGTTAACTTGCCAGGCATGAATTTTCAGGCTATTTTTATATTTCCCCCCTGCTTTTCAGCTGCTGTTCTGGAAAACACATTTCTCTTTCAATACCTCTGTTAGAAATGGTGGCTATTTTAGCTGTTGTACTGGATATGCATTTTGGGACACCAGCTGATGTACCTGTAGAGTACTGCTCTGTGACGTGGTAGATGCAAGTCAGACTAAGGTTAGTAACCTTTGTTCTGTATTCTGCTGCACAGAATAGATCTCCATTTTGCTAGTCTATAAAAATGGACAGAATTCAGACAAAAGCATACATTTCCCAATTCTCTAGAAATCATATAAGATAGAAGATGAATTATGACCTTAGAGTAATAAGTGTTGCTTCACAGGAAGACCTCAAACTTCACTGAAGATTTTCCAAAACAGAAATTGAAGATACATATTCACAAAGACCTAAATTTGCACAGTCCAAAAGATGTGAGAATGAGATAATAAAAAGGAGGTAGTTAGAGAACCAATCTGCAACCCTAAAGATAACCACTTGCAGCTATTACCATCACTGTTCCTTTTGATTTCAGACGATCTGAATCTACTGCCTATTGACAGGTGCTCAGTATGAAAGAAGCTGACCCTGAATCAAAAGGACAATTTTCACAGTTCAAATATCCATACTGACCCTGTGCAGCTTAGTTTCAAGACAAAGTTATTCAAAGCAAAGCAACATTCAAAAGCCAGTGGTTGATAACTTCTGCAAAATGTAGGCAATTTAACTGTAAATGCCTCACTCCTGCTCGTCAAACTTAACATCTCTTTATGCACAGGCACTCACTGACTTAAATACATCTACATTAATTGATCCAGCAACTTCAATTAAGTTCAGAAGCAAACCACAGTGGACGTTACACGCAGATTTCAGTTTGTGCACAAAGGATGTAGAACCATCCCCAGATCTAAACCATATGCTCATACCTTGTAGCTCCAGAGCTATCTTACAACCAAGTCATCTTTACTGTGATGCTCCCAAGCTCAAAATTCATGTAGGAACATTTCAATATAACGGTCAATTAACACTGAAATCCTTTAAGTACTTCATCCATATTAATCCCAACTGAGTACTTCATGATTAATTTTATTAAAACTAATTCCAAAGGAATTTTCAATGATTAAGTTGTTATTGTAGAGCAACACTATTATTTTTATGTATTTGTGTAGGGTTTCCTGGTCTCTATAATGGACCTTGGAAAGATTTTATTAGAGACAGTGGCCAGCCTGACTTAAATGAGGTGTGATACCCTGATGTCTAAAATTAGGTGATGTAAATCCAGGCCCCACAGTCTAACCTGTCACTGATCTGACAAAATTCTTCATGACTGTAGCAGTGAGCTTTTTGTTTCCCTTCCTAGTTCTCTGCATATTCTGCTCAAAGATTTTTAAAAATGTTCAACTGTCTGCATGTACATCCATTCTGGAACAGGAAAGTGAGCGGCAAGTGCCTTGACTCACCTTTTTTTCCCCTCCCCTAGCTTCAAATATGGAGCAATTAGAACTGAATTCTTTGTCTCCTCCTAAAGAGCACAGTGGTATTTGACAAATATGAACCAGAGATAATGCCTCTTTTCTAAGTTTATCATTTATTTTGAACAGAGATTGGAGAATTCTTAGGTTGACAATTTTCTTAGTTTACTCATGTTCTAGTATGGTTACCTAAGCCTCAATAAAATTTAAGAGCATGAACAAATTGTATTACTTTATTTGATGCACCTTTTTCAGTCTAGGTGAGCTTAATAGGCAATTTTTACTTTCCCTTTTGTATTTTATATGAGACATCTCTCGGAAATACACCTTGTTCAAGCTGGATATGTAATTAGTATGTATATAGTATGAAAATAAGACAAAAAAATGGAATAGTATTATATGTATAGAAGTGGAAAAATGTAAACAATAGAGCCTATAATAACCACAGCTATAGAAATATCATTTTAACAGCATTAATACTGATTCAATTAGTAAAAGACTGTAATAATGCAGATGATTATTACAGTCTTTTACTAATGGTGAAAATCCATGCCCAAAAATTTGGGTTTGCATCCACCAGAGAGAATTTCTAGGGTATCTATTAAGATTTGATACAAATGCTGGGCCCTTTATGTTCCTCAGGAATATATTTTAGAAAACTCTTGCCTGAAAATATTATAAAAGCTAAACTTTTTTTATTATTTATCAAAAAATAATATATCATATTTATTATGATGCTCTATTCTGAACTCAAGGACTATAAACCAGGTATAATTGGTCCAGAGGAGCAAGAGAAAGATTATAGTTATCTAGAAATCAAGATGTTATGAAGGTAGAATGAAAATGTACTGGATTCTAATTTTGGAAAAAGGCAAAGCATGTTTTTCTAAAATGCAAGAGCTTAAGCTCTACCTCCCTTATAGTAACAATCTGTAGTAAGATGAAAGTTAAGGACAGTGGAAGGTCTATATGTAATTTTCCCCTAATTACCTTCATAATGAATCACGTACTGTAAAAGTATCTCATTTACATTACTTGAAACTTTTCTTAAAAACATGAAATGAAGAATTATTGTTACAATCATGGAGATAACATTATTGACTGTAAAGCACAAACCCAGGTCATCTAAAGTTCTATTCTAAACATGTTTCTCTTTGTATTTGTAACAGGATTTTTTTCACTGTAAATAAGAACTTGCCTTTGTCATCACAGAATTGTGGTCTTTAGTGTTTTGTGGTTTTTTTTAAACTTGTAAATTTTTAAATTCTCATCCAGGTTGCTGATTCAGCTTATCCTTCTCTCCCACTGATTTTGGCAGAAATTTCATTAGACTAGTCTTGATTTCACTGTCCATACCACTATTAAAAATGTGCAATTGTACAAGATTGAGGGCATATTGCTACAGGACACATGTCAGCTTGACAGGGAACAATACACTCTGCACAGCTTCCTTACTAATTATATGATCACATAATAGAATGTAATTTCTTCTTTTTTCTATGCTTCCTTGTGATAATGTCATGTGAAATCATGTCAGAAGATTTACTTGTCAAGACAGATGACATCTCCTGGTTCATCACCTTCTCAAGAACTGTTATTCGGTCACAAAAGGATATGGGACTGGTATTACACAATTTCTCCTCGGTAAATTCATTTTGGCTATTACTCATCTCTTCACTATTCTGCAGGTGCTTACAGTTCACTTGATTTATTTGTTCCAGTTGTTTGACGGGTTTTTTTATGACATTTAAATTATGTGGATGGGTCTGTAATTCCACAGCTCATCCTTCCTCTCCTTTATAAAGGCAGGCACTGAGTCAGCTCTTCTTGAATTTTCTGAAACTTTCTCCATTCTTCAAAATGGAGAACTGCTACTGGATCTTGAGACGGCTCCATCTAGTTACTTAAATATTGTACAATAAGCTTCATTAAACCCGGATTATTTTCAAATATGTAATTGTTCCATGTATTCTTTCCAGAAACTCTTATCATTCCAATCTGACATCTTAGCCCTTTCATAGGCTTAGTAGTTGCATTAACGCACAGTTGCTCCAGTTAAGGAAAAGTGAGAAAGATATTAAGTATTTTTTCAGTTTTAAAACCATTTTTCAATTTATTTCCTTCCCTGTTTGATAGCATATCAACCTTTTTGTTTACCTTGCTCTGATTATTAATGTGTTTAAAAAATTACTTTGTTTCCTTTTGTGTCTTTTTTTTTTTTTTTTTTAATGTCATGCATAATTCTGTGTCTTGGCCTTTCCAGTTTTGTCACCCTTCCTATTAGTGCTATTTCATCGACACTAATTTGGTAATTTGACCTAGTTTCCACTTTCTGAGGGATTCTTTTTTTTTCATGGGCCTTAGGCCACTGCAGTCAAGGCTTACTTAAGAGAGCTACTTCCTAGGCTTCACAAGCAGAGAGGGTTTTTGCTTCTCCCTTAAATATAATTTCTAGAGGGAACTGCCAGTGCTTGTAAATGCTTTTCTCTTAGATTTATTTGCAATGAGATCTGACTCATCAGCCCTACTAGTTTGTTCTCTTATAATTTATTGGTTTTATTATGATCTGCACATTCTGTTTCTTGATGTAATAAATCATGTTATGTCCTCCCTAAGCAGGTTAAAGAAAGTGAGAGCAAACCCCCTCCACATTTTCAACTACATTTTTTTCTACAGGCTTCCTGCTAGCTGCCTTCAAAGAACCACAGAGAGATGGAGGTTGGGAGGGACCTCTGGAGGAGATTAGTCCCAAACTTCTGCTCAAAACAGCACTTAATGGAAAAACTGGATGAGATTGCTCAGTGCTTCAAGTCAGCAGACTTTTGAAATTCTCCAGGAAATAGACTGAAGTTGATTTCACCACCTTTCTGTTCAGTTTTTTTTTTTTTTTTACTGTAAACCACTTCTGCTCTAAATTATTGTTATTCCTTATACTCCGTTGGAATCATCTGCATTGCAGTTTGTGACAGCTGCTTTTTGTCCTTCCATTACACACTGCTGAAAGTCTTGTTTTCTCTCTAATGTCCTACAGGTAGTGGCAAACTGCAGTAGCAGCCCAGAATCATAGATCACAGAATGGTTTGTGTTGGAAAGCACCTTAAAGACCATCTAGTTCCAGCCCCCTGTGATGGGCAGGCACACCTGAGCAACCTGGTCCAGTGAAACCCCTCTGAGGGGTGGCTGTGCCTCCCAGCCCGTCAGCTGCCTTTCCTCCACTTGGATAACCTCAGTTGCTTTGCAGGTAAACTAAACTATATTCTTTTGCACAAACACTGAACACTGGACATTTCTGAGTCAAGCCTAAAAGGGAAACTGGGATACTGCAAACCATCTACTCGTAACACTGCACTTTAAAACACTTTGAAAATTTCCTCCAGGCAATTGCAATACCTGCCAGGGGCTAATATGTTTAAGACCCATAATTAAAATATGGCAAAGAGAAACTTAACTTTGTAACTAAACCAAGACTAAAGTAGGTATGAAAGAAAGAAAACATTACTATTGAAGTGTCTTTTTTAAAACATAACCTCTACGGCATAATCCCACATGAAGGATGTAAAACTGAAGCACCCATATCTAAAATGTGTAATTACCTTTGCAATAAAAAGGTATTTTATTTTCTTTGTAATAAAAAGATGCTGTTTTTATTTTGTAAATCTGAATATTTACTTCAGCACTAGAACCAAAGTAAGGGTCTATAAGGCCATGATGTAACTGGGGTTTTTTTTAGGAAGCATCATATGAACTTAATTTTTCCCTCACCCATGTAAAACTTTAAATATTTTGCAAGGATTTTGCCAAGCACTGGAAATTAATAAATAATGGAAGTCAAAACAAATGACAGGGCTGAGACTGGACCCAGCAACTTGAAGACAGCCTGTGATGTTTACCTCTGTCTGGATATGGTGCATCCTAGAGCGCTCTCTACCCTACCACCACCGCCAACTGCCAGACTGTGCAATTCAGTGTCTTCACAGACAAAATTGTTTTTTGAAACTTCTGCGTACAGCAACATTAATCCACTTCATCAGTCATAAGTCACACTTTTCCACTATAGCTCACAGAATAAAAATCAGGACTGGAGCCTGCCAAGGCCACCAGAAAATGTCCTTTGAACTACATTTGGTGTCTCTCTTTTCTTTTTCCATTAATGCTTCTCCAGCATATTGTAAAAAGATCCTCAGAATTTGCTAAATAACAACAATCTGTATGTTTTGGTTTGCATCTGTTGCACAGGTGCTTTAAAAGTCTGTAAACCTTAATTTCTCACGAGAAACAATAAAGACACTGCAAATAAAATTCAGCCATACCTTAAAAACATACCAAGAAGCATGGTATGAATTTACCCTCAGATGTCCCTCTGCTATTTTTTTTTCTTATTTTACATTGAGTTTTAACTTTTTAAAGCAAAAGTGATTTGGGGAGGTAAAAATTTCTTTATATGGATGGTAACTCCTGATGTTTGACAAAGCTTTCTCAGGTTCAGTAATAGGAGTTCATTCAAATGTTTAAAAGAATCTAACTTCTAAGTCTCAGCAGTATCTACCCAATCTATAGCTAGCTCATTTAATCCCAAACATACTTTAACAACACTGCTCAGTCAGAAGGAAGCAATTTCACCAGAAGTAAACCAATGATTTTCATTGAAAAAAATGGAGAGGAAAATGAAGGTTTAGTAGGAAAAGTACTTTTTTTCTTTTTTGTTCTTTGTTTTTTGAAGCTTTATTCGGCTGCATAAGGCCAATGCAATAATAAAGCCTAATTTCCTGTGGCAATCATCTTCAAAGGGAATTAAAATTAATGCATGTATTCTGGAGCCTTACTGATAAAAAAGGTTCAAACAATCCCTTTTATTTCAAGTAACATTGAAAAATGAATGGGTTTCAACTTATTTCTAGCTATTCATTTTGGATTAACATAAAATAAGCTACTTCAAGTATTACGATCCTTGTGCAATGTATTTATATCAATATGATTACTATCTTCAGTGAAAGGTTTAACATCAACATATATGTAATTACTGGAAATGTTTCAATTTATATGAAGAAATTAAACTGTAAGATCAGCAACAACTGCCTCAACTAAATCAAAAGGTTCTTCCCACAAGCCACACATAAATTTTCTCATTTATTTAAGTTACATCTCTTTCACAGCAAAAACTGAGCCTCTCAGCTTCATTTCTAAAATTATCCTTATCAACTTTGCTGACTGTCTTTACAACACAGGGCTTATACAGAGTCTGAAAGGATCTCTTCTGAAAGCACTTAATCCTTTTTAAAGGTAAAGAATAATTCAAGTCAGAAAAATAGAAATTTATATCATATTAATTATTTCAATCTTTTACTTCTGTATGACAACTCTGTACATAAGACATTGCAGTCTAACAATAATTCAGTTAAGTTACTGACATGTTTTGTACATGATGATTTCCCTGTACAGATGAAGAGATAAAATATAAAGTGTATTTCTAATATCTAGGCCAAATAACTTCTATTTTGAAATAATGTGACTCTAAGAAATTAATGGAATAACGTCTTTGGAAAATCTTTACTAGCTGATCTTAATAAAAGGTGTAAGAAAAGAAATCTGGAGCAAAGGCTTCTTTATCCATTTTTGAGGAAAATAAGAAAACATGCCAAATCTCTCACATTAAACTTATGTGTATTTTGACACTGTGAGAAAACCAAAGTCCATTCATACCGAATATTATTTGTTTTTAAATAGCATCAGGTGTCCTAACATGTCAAGCCTCCAGACACAAGACAAGGCTCGTAAATATGGCACAGACCTGCTAGGAGCAGCCTACCCTGCCTGGCCACAAGATCTAGCATTTGGAAGGCAGGCAGAAAACACAGGACATCTCAAACAGATCTAATGCCTACATGGTAGAGTGAGTGTATCCTCAGATGGTTTCAAAACACACGGAAAAGCAACACATGAAATGTTGCTGATGTTTCATTATTGAGCTGTGGACAATGGGCAACCATAGCTACCCAAGTCTGCCCTGGACCCAGCTTCATTCAGCAGAGTGGTACTCAGGAGACTTTGGTTAAAGTGCTCACATGACTCTGGGGTAGGTTCTACAACATCCTGCAGACAGCCAGAATGCCGCGTGAACCTGGTGTGCCAAGTAAGTCCACTGCCATAGTCCCACGTGTGGTACTAAAAAAAGGGGGGTTAGGGGCAGGGTGTTAAGTATAATACCAAATGATCAAACGACAGCAGCCTGGAAACTCAGCAGAAGGATAGAAAGGGTCTGGGGAATTAAAATGGCTCCCTAAATGTATGATTCATCACTACCTGTCCATGTCACTGCTGCAGAACAAAAGCAGTGTCACTTTGGCTTTGTTAACTAACAAGTACTTCATATGAGACACTGGAAATATTTACTTTCTTCTACTTATCACTAGTGGACCTTTTCCAGAGAACTGTCAGTATTTTGGGGCAAGAAAGTCTAGACAAACTGAAATGCCCAAATGAAAAAGGGATTTTCAATAGCCCAAATGAAAACAAGAAGACACTAAAAGACGAAAACATGCAATTTTAATGAAGGGAAGGCCAAATGGAGCCCATGAGGTGCAGCCGAGAGTAAGTGGCAGCGGGAAGGAGCAAAGAGGGAGGTGTTTCAGTAGAGTAGGCAGAAGCTGGAGTAGAAAACACAATGATCAATTATTCCTTGGGACCATGGCAGCATACCTTAATTTGCAGCAAAGAAGATTTATGTTTGATCTCAGGAAAAGCTTTCTCACTTTAAGAACAGAATATACACCAGCATCTGTCACATATGGATGTACTTGATCCTGTTTTCATTATGAGTGATGAATTAGATGATTTCTTCAAGACAGTTTGAGCTTTAGATTTCTGTGATTTAATGATCTCTGCTGCCTGAGAAACTTACGAGTTGCAATATGAATATTTTCTTACAAACAACAGCTTCTACAATTGGTCAAAATCCCAAATTATATGATACTAATAAGAGGCATTAATAACACCACCTTCCTGAATTACGAATGCAAAGCTTACTGTTCTTTATCCCATTTCTAATCCTGTGAGCCATTCTGCCTCATGCCTGTCTGGATGCATCAAAGCAAGATTTCTGTTGACAAACACTCTAAGTACTGTCAATGTTCAACTCATGATTTAAAAAAGTAACATCAATATCAAGTTTATTATGGAAGTCTAATACACTATTATTCCTGTGTGGGTGGGGATAAACTACTATGCTTTTCACTGGAGCTGCACATAATTTCCAGTGTGCTTTCTTTCATTTGTTTATTACTGCAGTAAGTTTTTGTCCAAGGTGGAATTTCCACAGAAGTATCTTAAATATCAGAACAGTATCAAATAAAACTCTTACATTTTTGTATTCCTCTGAGAGAGAGCCGATGGGGGATTTAGAGTACTGCAGTTTCAAAAATTTAGTGGGAGCAGAGGCTGAGGTTAGTGCCTTGAGAACTCCTGATGGAGGACAGTTTTTCAGCAGTTACTTGCATAAGTTAGGTGTGTTTTTGATTGCAGTGTTCTTCTGACAAAAGAGTTTGAAGTCCATTCAGAAAAAAAAGGCATAAAAAACTTTTGAAGGCTAAGACACAGTAGAGGCTAAATCAATATTAAGGTAAGTGAATCGGTTTTCCTATGTGCCACTGAACTAGAGGCATGCATTATACCAGAGGTTGGATGGGTACATGCCAGCAGGTTCTGCTCTCTGTCCTTAAAATACATTTTCTATCCCTTTGTACACTGGTGCCAACTAAGTAGATTCTCTTTTCCTTTTCTTCAGGGTTGAGTATGTTTTAACTCTTCCTCTCATGCGTGATCTCAGAAGAGAAATAACAAAAGTAGTGAAAAAAGCCATGCTAAAATCTCCCTTCGTCTCGGAATAAATACTGTTTCTGTGTTTCCTGGCCTCTCTTCCTCCTGCCAGTGTTTCTGTGCTTCTCAGGTGTAGCCGCTGGCCACCAAACCAACATCTGCTGAGCACAGGTGCCAGCACTACCACTGCCCGTGCTCTGCTGAGGAGGCGACAGACACTGGTATAGATTACACTTCTGCCAGTGGATCAGCACATTTCCTCTGCAATAAGCTAAATTTAATCCTGAAATTCATACCCTTATGGAAAGGAGAGTATGTAATAGCCATTTTACTGCCCACTGCCAGCAGCTAATTGCACAAATATACATGCAAAGCATATATACACACACCAGTTAAATCTGTTAAAGGATGTATGGTTTATTGCTATTTCCCAAAGCATTTGGAGAATTGTAGTAATAAGTATAAAATAAAATTATATATTTTCATCTTATCAGGCAAAATTAAAGTCTGCTTTCTACCATATCTGTCATCTTCTTTCAGGAGGAAAGCCTATTTGTTTCAGTAAAATGGCCTGAGAACTAAGGCAGTGTTCATCCAAAGCAGCGGAAGTATTCAGCTGTTAATAAAACCAACAAGCTTTTATCAATGAGATCAGATGCCCCTTTCAATCCTTAACCCAATTTATTGTCAGGCCATACACGAACAAGATCCATGCTAGAACCTTCACACAAATAAAGTGAAGAAGGGCACAGCTACTGCAAACGATTATTAGGAAGCATATCTGATTCTATAAAAAATGTTTAGCCTTTGACTGATGTTGGGAGAGGGGGTGAGAATGATCCCTAAGCAGGTACATTTTTCATTCGCTAGCCCAGACTGCATGAAGAAAATTTTATTTGTATCCTGTTTATTAATGACATAATCAAGAAATAAAATTACAAATAAACGTATGTTTTATATCCTATAAATTTTTTCTCCATCTCACAGGACCAGTCGTTTAATTTCAGTTCCCAAAGAATTTTGTGCTGAATATTTTTGTTTGTATTAAGGATCTAGGGAATGTTCTGTTTAGCAGGCATGAGTGTTCCACAACGATTTCTAGGTAAACAACATTGTTAAAACATAGTATCTTTTCATAATCTAAGTTAATTGTTCAATTTGCAACTCAATTCAATAAATACATCTTTCTTATTGATAGATTAGTCACCACAAAAAGAAGTATCTTTGGATTATTATTCTGCAATTCATTTAGAGAAATAGTAACCAGATTTATTATTATGACATGAATAAAAGCACACAAAAATAAATACGTAAGAAAGAGGATCTGAATAACCTCTGAGAGCTACCTCCATACAATATTGTTGGGCACTTCACATATTCCATGCAAATATTCCCCAAAACAATGTATGGAACATATTACAGCCACCAGAATGTCACATTAACCACAAGAAACCACACTATTAGATACCATTGTTTACCCTTTAGACTTTGCCTTGCTGTATCATAATCCTGCATTTTACAGTAAACATAAGCTTAATAATCAGCTTTCTGATTGTGACTAGTGTGTTAGTTCCTATTTCCATGTTCATTCGTCATAAAAGAATAGTTAGCTACAAACCGCTTTTATATCTATGTTGAAATATATATATTGTAAGGGATTTAAGATTTTTTAGTTTTTCTCTGGTCTTTTACTTCAACTGAAAACTTCTCTGGGATGCATTATAAATGTTTCCTATGTTAACTGGATCCTAGATCTGTCAAAGTCCTGCAGTGTCGTAGTTTATGTAATAAAATTATGTATGTCATTTATATGCATTATAATTCATGTAAAAGTGCCAGTTTACAGTACATAATTGTTAATGAAAATAATAGTGGCTTAGAAGGTTATACACTCACCCGAATTAAGAGTAACATGCAAATAGACAGATGGATAGACAGATAGATGCTTGAGCACACCTCAAATGAGCAAAATCTCTTAGGAGCTGTAGGCAGACATGAGCTGAAGGTACCACTATCAAGGAAGATGCAATGACCAGCGCAAGCCAGGTGCCACATGGGTGACACAAGGTGCAGTGCCAGAAGTAGAATGGTTTTACCACCAGAGTGCTGCAACTGCAATAATCTGCCTGGGGAGACCAGCAATGGAGAACTAAGGCTTATCAGCTGGGGCACAAAACTGACCCAACAAAGGGTTCAGATCAGTGGTGGCATGGCCACATGCTGCTACACAATCTTGTACGATGCTACCGACTTGTGCTGGGTCAGCTTGGTGTGGAAAATCGCCATTCCGGGATTCTGTGACTGTAAAAAAAATCCTCGATGCTACCCCAGAGAGTCTGTTAAAAATTAGTTAAAAATCAGCCAATAGGAGTGTTTTTGATAAGTATCAGTATTACAGGTCTACAGAGATCAAGTGGAGCAATCTGTGATTTCGCTAAAAATTTGAGACCAAATCGTCTTTTGAGGTCCCTTCCAACCTGTGCTGTTGTATTATTCTGTGATTTAAAAAAGACAAAATCAAACACAAACCATTAACATCAGGTTTGATTTAGATACCTAAGCTCCTTCCCCATCTAGAAACATGTCATATGTCAACCAGAAGGCCAAGGAATGTCCAAATGAAGTAGAGCAGTAATTAAGATTCCACATTAATCTATTCCTTTTTCCAAAAGCAGACACATTCCAGTCTGATGAGAAAACCATTGCCTCTATCAGTACTACAACCATTTTGCTTAGCTTGGAAACAGCTCCTGAAAGGTGAAAAGCACAGTGTGACTTGGACAGCAAAGCAGGCCAAGCTGAAGAAGTAATGCTGCTACTTTCTCTTCTTCACTGCACAGAAAGGCCTCTTGCCATTGAATAAACCTTAATTAAAACATGCAGCTAGTACTGGTAAGTCAAGAGGCAGCAAGCCAAGCCCAAGGTGCTGAGATACAAGGGAATCCTTCTGGTAACTTCCATAGGTTTTAGTTCATAACTTGTTTATCCTGGACAGCCAGGAAGACCTGGGAGAAGCTATGCGGATTTTCTCCTTGCA
>VYZQ01012556.1:0-20128 GCA_013400655.1 Mystacornis crossleyi | reverse complement strand
AAAAAACCCCAACTCTTCCATAGACTTAAATAACATCTGCTCTCACAAACCATTCCAGTCAAAAAAACTGGCTCACAAAACCATTCAAGCCAAGCACTTGGGCCACAGAATTTCTTCTGGAGTTCTGAATACGTGAGTGTTGAACTTGCTATAACAGAATTAGACTTCTTTACCTAATTAAAATACCATGAACAACAGCAGTCGAGACACAGGAATTAATACATTGGGGGGGGAGCAGGGGGGGCAGGGAGAAGAAGACACAGATGCTACACCACCTAATTTTTAAGATGTTTTCGATATTTCAATGATACACATTTGGTGTATTGCATAGTCTGCACGTGAAAAATATTTCCTTCTGAATGAAAGCTTGGTATCAGGCAGCAGGGCCGAATGGAACACAGTAACCGATGAAGTTTCTATGGCCTATTTTCCCCGTTTGAATTATTTACTGTCATATGACAGTGAGTTCTTACAGAAAAAAAAATGCTTGTGAGTGATCTCCTTTCATAGACAGATTCATTTACCATCATTACATTGGGACAAAATTAAAAATAGCAATAATAATAATAATATCATCATCATCTGTTTTCCCCACCTTAATTGGAGCACTGGGAGTTACAGCCCGTGTGTAGCAAGTGAATTGTTATTTAATCAGAACCACATTTATAAACAAATTCTAGCACTCAGAGCATTTAATGCAAAGTTTTTGTCCCTTAGCATGTCTAAAGACGTGTATGTTGCTTGGGTTTTTTTCTTTTTCTTGTTCGTATGTAGGGGAAATTTAAAATAAAGCAATTAATATAGACAAATTAATATATATTTTAAAACAAATTGATATTGCAGATATCAGCATGAACATTACTATAAAGATAAGCACTAAAAGACTAGAAAACACATGCACTTGAAATGTCTGCTTACTTAATATAAGTGAGTGCTGTTCAATACCACTGTAGTCTTACAGATCGTTTCCTATTACAGTTTTCAGGTGGGAGAGGTACTGTGCTTATACTAGTATGATACACCATAAAGTATTTTACCATATACAAAATGTTATCATTTTATGAATGAGAAAAACCACGGGGAATAGTGCCAGTCGACAGATTTTAGTAGAGCATAGTCTAAGCATTAACCAAAAAAAAAAAAAATCTTCACTTACACAGTACCAAAAAAGCAAGCACAACAGAAGTATGTATTGCTATTGTCTTAAGTCTAGAAATATATGCCAGTACACAAGAGCATTCAGTCCTCTTTCATCAAAGAATAAGCATTGCTGAAGATAGCAGACACACCTAACAAAGTATTAGAAAGTATAAAAAAATGTTGCAAATGTGTTTACATCTTACTGAATTTAATTTGGACACTCTGTAGTACATCAGTTGCCAATAATTAAAGAGACACTTAACAGAAAGTGCTTTCAGAAAGAGGTATGGATATTTTCAACAGAGAAGAGAGAACAAATTTTATATCTTTGGGGACCATTAAATTTTTGTTTGCAGTTGATTCCAGTCATTCAATAACTGTGCAAACTGTGATAGTTAAAATTTACTTGTTTAAGTGTTGCTGCACACTAGAACAGAAAGGAAAAAGAGATATTTCCTTCTTAAAAAAGCATAAAGAAACTGGGATCCTGAACAATATGGCAACTTCCAGACATCTTTCAAATTCCTTTAAGTAAACTGCAACATGTTCTGAGGAAGAAGAGTAGAAGGGAGAAAGCAAACATTTAAACATTTGAACGACAGCATTTAAGCCATACACTGCATGTCCTATCATAGTCACTCTTTGAATCATGGGAGTAAAAACCAAAAAAGACAAAATTATTTCCTTTGTTTCCTTTTTAAACTTGTGTCAATACTCTGAAGAGTAATTTTTTATCTCTGGTGCTTGTCATAATCCCATCAAGTCATCACCTATACACACAGTTTCTCCAGATATACACAAGAATGGGTAAATAACAACAAAACTGCCAGCATTTACCCCCAAATGCATCAGGATTGCCGTCAGCTTTAGTCCCGTGACTTCTGATCCTGGCAGGATATATTCTTTTAAAAGTAAAGGTGATTCTTGAAAAGTCATGCTGATGTCCTCACTGTCACTTTAACGCATCAAGAGCATTAAATTTTAAATGAAAAAACAAGGGAAACACTCGGCATTCTTGAATTCAAATATTATTGCTGGCTCCAGTTATGCTGAAACATCCAAAAGCATTTTTCTGCAATATCACAGTAATCAAGGACTGTTGCTAGGGTGAACCTTTCTTTTAAAAGAAAAAAGTAAAAATAACCACCCCCCCCCAACTGACTCTCAGATTATGTAACATGCAAATTCAGTTTCACCTTCAAAATAGTGTCACACAATATGAAGCCAAATAGACAGCAAGAATCAGCTCATAAGACTAGAAAAGCCTCCCAACGACTCTACAAGGAATCATGCCCTCAAATGAAAATATATCAGAATTGCAATGATTTAATATAATCAATTGGGTTAGAAGATACTTTCCTTAAAAAAAAAAATTACTTTTATATACAAATTCCTTTCATTAAGAGATTACGAATTTCAGTGTCTATATATGCTCTGAACAGCAGAAAGAAAATTAGCCAGCTGAGAAGTGTTAACATCCTCCCAGAACTAATAAGCCCAAACTAATTGGCATTACTTTCTGTGATACAATTTCACATTCATCTTTCAGTATCTGGGCTTGTAAGACAAATTCCATACAATTCTGAAGCACAAATGAAGTATTTTCATATATATTGAAGGAAGACACGAATAAATACCTTATTTGAAAATTTAGTTCACCTTTACTTTTTCAAATCAACACTTGAGGATGTTTATAGCATCATAACCTAAGGCTCTTAAGCACACAGCATTAGAATATACTGTGTTTAATTTACAATCTCTTTAATTAAATTATCTAGGAAAATAAGTATATTTATTGTGGTAAAACAATCAGCATGTGACAGTCTGAATCTGTACAATACAATATGTAAAAGCAACTCTGAATATGATTCAAGAACAGTAGCATTCCCTGAAATAAAAACCAGCTACCTGCAATACAGAGGAAAGTAAACAAGCCAGTAAAGCAGTGCTCCTACTTTTCGATTGCAGCAACTCAGACTCCATCTTAAGCCTGTCATCATTCATCCCTACTGAATGAGGACTACACAGCACAACAACTATTCTGTTTTACCTAACAGTGAAATTCAGTCGCATTTCTAGACAGCAATAAAAACTGGCCACCAAAACAGGAATTTGGTACAGTGCTCACTGACATGCCTCCTTTAACATTATTATGTTAAGTTGCATGAGCAGTGAATTGACCAGTGAGTCCACAAATCCTACAAATTCCTTCATTTAAAAACTGATGGTTTTTGTGAATATACTATGTTGATGCTGACCACCCTGACTGCAAAACATCACTGAGGGAGGAAAAGAATAAAATTATCTGGACGTATAGAAATACTTTCATTTAACTAATACCTAACAAACAAATACAATAACATCATTACAAGAGCAATGTAAAAATCACCAATGAAGACTCATCTGTAGTAATCAGAATTTTATAAGGCTGCCTTCCATATGTTCATGATCAAGAAGAAACCTAGTAGTCCTTAATGTAGCTTCTTAATTAATCTTTCCCACCATCACTGAGAATTTATTATTAACTGAGGTCAAACTCTAGACACCACAAATATTTACATCTTACTCTGTAAAATGAAGTTTTATAGACAAAGACTAATGCTCAATTACCAGAATATTCCTGGGAGCCACAATGACACAAAATGCATTCCAAAGTACCCGTATTCACTCTTATATGCCAAAAGGTCTGTTAATGAACTCAAGGCCATTGATGTCATCAATTCTACTGATAAAATTAAGCATGGTGAACTTTAAATATATGATGAATTTCAATTTGTAGATCTGTCCTACTTTCACAAACGGTTTATCTGGCATTTTAATCATATATCCCAACCATTTAAAGTGACATGCTTGTGGTATGTGCAAAAGCAACCAGAGAGAAATGATGACTACGGCCATGCCGAAAATGCTGTCAAAAAAAGCAAAGCAACCGAGAAACATTTTTCTTATTTTTCTTCTGATATTTTAATAATGGAAGTAAAAAAAAAAAAAAAAAAAAAAATTATTCTTTACCAAAAAACCATTGTTTTAAGGGTTTTTAAAGGTATTTTATATAAGAGCACATTTNTAATGGAAGTAAAAAAAAAAAAAAAAGAACAATCTATTCTTTACGAAAAAGCATTGTTTATAGTGCTTTGTAAAGGTATTTATATAAGAGCACATTTAGTTCTATGGCACCACTGAACAAACTCAAAGCAAATACCGTACGTGAGCTTTCCTTTCGCGTATTAAGTAAAGATTAGTAATATTTCAGGTATTCTCTTAGGCTGTACTAACAAAAAGCCTCGTCCGCTCCATGAATGTACAATTAAGGATCACCTCAGTAATTTGTTAAGATAATGAAAAAGTGTACTCATGAGCAATGAACATCACCATCTTAACACTGGCAACCACAAAACAGTTACATCAAACAAATACATTGTCTGCTCCAGGGACCCTTCATCAGTAAATTTCACCGTGGGTTTTTTTAATTCTCAGTATATTTAAAATCAAAAATAATACATGGACATCTAAACAATTTATACCATATTAAAAACATTTCTGGTATTCTGGTATTTCAGAGATCTCTTTAGACACAGCATAGGTTAAGGAGAAACTGTGATTGCTAATCTGCTGTAAAATTCTCAAAATAAACAGGCAAAAATGAACCACAGTGTTGATTTCTATCAATTTAGTTGTCTTCGCTATCACCTGCATTTTACAATAGGCAACATTTTCAGATGCCTCATTAGGTATGACTGACTTCCTTCTGCATCATGTTGATGTCTTGCAGATGTAAGGCTGTATTGTTCAATAAAACGTAAATTATTCCAAATCGATTAAAACACTGTCTTGAAAATACATTCATAATAATGAATTTGATTTTTAGTATTCTATTTTTGAGTCAGTATTTCTGGCGGAGAAAATATTTCAACATTTTCTGAATAAAACTCTTCCTTGCTTAAATGTAAGATGGTACAGCGAGAGGGTACTTCTGAATTAATGCTCCTTTATAGGAAAAGGACAAACATAAACCATAAAAATAAGCCTTTTTCGTCCCTCCACATGCCCTTTTACAGTGACTTCCCATGCTCGCAGCCATAAGCCCTCTTTCTGCTGCCCTCTCCGATAAACCTGCCGGCCTGGCTGCCTCTCCCTTCCCATGCAGGTCTGATCTGCGAGGCTGCTGAATGCAGACACTGTACTGCACTGTGAATGGACAGCCAGGTATTTTATGAATGGAGCGGATCACGTGCTCCCAGCACCTCCCCGAGCTGATATTTCCCACATAACTGTGTCAACAAGCAGCGAACAGCACATATTAATACAGCAGGTCCTGGAGACCTTCCACCGCCGGCCGTGGGCCGCAGGCCGGCCCTCGGCCCGAGAGCAGCCGCTCCGGGTGCTCCACAGGGCAGGTTACGCCGCAGGTCAGCGGTGGTGACAGCAATTCTTTTTCCGTAATATTTTTTTTTTATGAATGAAGATTGTGGTATGCAAATGAGAGCGATTCACAAAAAAAAGGAAACATGGCGGCGGCGGCCCCGGCTCCCGGCCCGCGGCGGCTCCCCCCGGCCCAGCTCCCCCCGGCCCGCTCAGCGCCGCGGGCGGCAGCGCCCAAGCCCCGCGTCCCGCTGGGCTCCGCTCCCTGCGCGGCCCAGCCCGCTCCGCTCCCCGGGGACCCGAACGCTGCATTTGGGGAGCGCACGGTGAGGTGCGCAGGCTTTGCTCGGAAGACGGCAGTGAAATGGGAAATCCATCTTTCCTGCCGTAGGAGCCCCGTCCACACCCTGCCTGTCAGCTCGGCCGCTCACCGGCCGCTCACCGCTACCTACAGATACAATGGGCGCAGCGCTCCCTCCCTACCGCCATGGCCGCGGCCGTCACCGCATCATTCATAAAATCGGCCCGAGCAAACACCGACATCGCAAATCGTAACGCTACGGCTCGGAGACCGCAGCAATCAACTTTAAACTTCCTGTTCACCAGAAAAGTTTCAAAATACTTTATATTCCCTTTTCAACCCCATAAAGAACTCGCATGTCTTCTGACAAATATTTATCGCTTCAGACCCAAATGTATTTCAAAGACTGATTACATACAGGGGAATACAGCCGCGCACACACACAGTCTCCTCTGGATTTCCTCCAACCAGACACAGTAAAAATATTAAGAGATCCTTGAACTATCCTCTTCCTCTCGGGGGGGGGGGTGGGGGAAGGGAAGGGGAAAAAGTCTCANCCCCATAAAGAACTCGCATGTCTTCTGACAAATATTTATCGCTTCAGACCCAAATGTATTTCAAAGACTGATTACATACAGGGGAATACAGCCGCGCACACACACAGTCTCCTCTGGATTTCCTCCAACCAGACACAGTAAAAATATTAAGAGATCCTTGAACTATCCTCTTCCTCTCGGGGGGGGGGGAGGGGGAAGGGAAGGGGAAAAAGTCCCAAGTGCTCGTTAAAAGGAAAAAAAAAAAGAAAAAAGGGGAAAAAGGGCTTTAGGGTAGGTTTAAGCTGTATTTACACTGACTGACTCATCCAATTAAAATTCAGGAGCAGTTTCCTGCAGGATGAAGCTCCCACACACTACTTTCCATGTGAAATATCTACGAGTAATAGGATATTATCAGAGGTAGTACGTGCCGATACCTCTCTGGGCATTTCAGACCCATCCTCCCCCTCCAAGACACCATCGTTACCTGCACCGTTTTCTACCGGGCTCTAACTAAACCAAGCTTTTCTGGCCGGCGGCTCGTTGCCCTTCCAAACCAAGCTCCTTCACAAAGAGGGAGCTTCTGGGCTTTCATGTACGCGAGCAGAAATGCGCAGTCCGCGCAGGGAGAGGACAGCACACGTACGTGCGCGGGCAAAGGCCCCGCGGGGCGCGGAGCCGAAGGGACGCGCCGAGCCCTATCCCCATTCCGATCCCGGGGCGGAGGGGAGGGGGAGCACCGCCACTTACTCGTTAGAAGTCGCCGTCTCTTCGCTCATTTTCTCCTCACCACGATCCGACAGGCACACGGAGCAGCAACGACGCAGCCAGGGCGCAGCCAGAACTCACCAGAAACTTCACCATTGTTACCCCCCCCCGGTCTGCCGCCCCCGGCCAGGGCACGGGCGCTGCGGTGAGTGAGGGAGCGGGGGGGAGNGGGGGGGGGGGGGGGGGGAGGGGAAGAGAGCGGTCTTTATCCTGGAAATCCGAAATCCTGTTGTCCGGCGGTGCAGCGTATTTCCCCTGTCTTTGGAGATGATGATGATGGTGGTGGTGGTGGTGGTGGTGGTGGTGAAGATAGTGGTGCAAACAGAAGCAACAACCACGGATCTTCTGCTCTTGAGCTGCTCCCAGTTAAAGGGGGACAGAGTTTTGGAGACAAGGGAGGGCTCCCCGCCGCAAAAAGCTGCACCGCACCGTCCTCCCGCTGCAGCTCATCTCCCGCTGCAGCCGCCTTCGCTGCTGCCCTCCTCCTCCTCCTCCTCCTCCTCCTTCTTCTTCTCCTCCTCCTGCTGCTGCTGCTCGGCCGCCTCCCTCCCTGCCCGCCCGCCTCCCGCGCACAGCCGGGGCAGGCGGCGGCAGAAATTCCTCCAGACACCGGAGCCGCCACAGGCCGGGGCAGGCGGGGAGGGAAGGGGAAAAGGGGGGCAGAGAGGCTCGGCGAGGATCTCCCACCCCCTCCAAAGCGACGCCGAGCACTGCGGAGGGAGGACGCGCCGGCCCCAAGGAGAAGGCTGGCGACGGGGGGAGGGAGGCGTTTTAAACCAGCCTGGGGGTGGGAAGGGGGGGGACGGCGGAGAGCGAGGATGCGTCACGGCTGTTTGTGTGAGGAGAGGCGCGGGGAGGGAGGGGGGAGTGGAGCTGCCAGAGCGAGAGAGGAGCCTTCGGCTGCAGGACGAGGGGGAGAGGAGGGAGAAAGCCCGCGGGGAAGTTCAGCGGCGGCGCTTCCTCCCGGGCAGCAACTCCATTAGCGGCCGCTGCCGCCGCCTCGGCTCCTCGCGGCCGCCCCCGCCTCCTCCTCACAGGAAAATTGGGCGGAAGCGTTGACTTCAGGTTCCTTCCGCCGCCACAGCTTGATCCAAAATAACCACGGGGGAAAGGGAGGCGGGAGAGGAGGGAAGAGCGAGGGGAGGAAAGTAATCCCCTTGACCCGCGCCCGCCACCGGACGGGCTCGCGCCGCCGCCCTCCCCGCGGCGCCCGGCGCTGACGGGCGCTCGAGTTTCCTGAAAGTAGTTCCCTCCCCCTGGCGCTGCCTCACGCGCTTCCCAGGGAGCCGCAGCCGCACACGCACGCACGGCGCCGCGGAGGGATACGCGGGCTGCCCGCTGCCGTGCTGCTTCCTGCTCCGAGGGCGCGGGGCCGCCGCTCCCGGGCCCCGCTGGCTCCGGCGCGCCGGGCGGTCCCTGCTCGGGGAGAGGCCGCGCAGACCCCCGGGGCCGCCGCCGCGGGCCGGGGAGGGCGTTCCGGGAGTAGTGGGAAGAAACGGGCCGCCGGTGGCGAAGGGCCTGGCTCGGCCGCCTGCAGCGGCTGGGGGCTCGGCGCGGGCGCGGCTGAGCGCCGGAGTCTCCGCCTGCGGGCTGGGCTCCTACTCTTTGCTACTTTTTTTAAACCGAAGTGAACGTAGCCGCGAAAGTGCGGCTGTCTCTGGGGAGCGCGGGGGCTGCTGAGGCGGGACCCCCTGCCCGATACCTGCCACGGGCGGCTGCTCCCCGAGTGCCCGCTTCAGCCCCCGGGTCCCGCTGGGACGCGGCGTGGAGCGGCTGCGCGGGCGAGCCGAGCAGAGCGGGCACGGCAGCCGGGGTCTGCGCTGCTTCGAAGGGTGCCCTGGGAGGGTGTACCAGTGTGCTCTCCAAAGACGAGGAAAAGCGGGGCCCTTTTTGTAATTATTTCCGTAACTGCGGTTCTACGGGGGTGACGGCACGAGAGAGTGTGTGTAAACTCGAGTTGTCCGCTTTTCTGAATGCACACTGAAATGGAAGCATTTGTAGTTGATTTAGGTAAAGCGGTGAAATCAAGAGGCAGCAGCAACTAAATCCCTTTTCAGGAACTTACATGGTAAATGTGCTGCTTGATCTGATGGAAAAGTGGAGCAGAGCTGCAAACTCGGACGACTCAAAAATCATGAGTCAGACCATCAAGTAAATTAGGTTATAATAAAAGATTATACTGTGGTTTTGTTTGTCGGTTGGATTTTTATTTCTTCCTTCTTGGTCTTTGTATGCATGCTTGCCAACTGATATATTTCATTGTCCAAACTTCATGGAGAACCCAAAACACAGTGGTGCTGCTGTAAGACATCACTTTCCCAATGCACATCCCTTTATCCCAGGCTTCCTGTGTTCTTCCTCACTTTTTCACAGCTGCTCTCTAAGAACCTTTTCTGTCGATTGTAAAACAATTTCATTTTTTTCCTGTAACTGTGAGATTTTTTTACTGAACTCTGGTGGTACCATAGGAGTAGCAATGATCTGTTCCCTCATTCTGTTTGAAAAAGATGGGGCAAGCTCCCGTGGCAATAATAATGTGTCTGATTCCCACACTACTGTTGATTGACTTTTTCCCAAGGAAGGGAGAGACAGGAATATGGGAAATCAGGAGAAGGAGTTTACACTGTTTCAAGGGAATCTGAAGTGCCTCACATCACTGAAGGCCGGAGTATAAACTTTCATCGTCTTTTTGAAAGCACAGAAGCAGGGCAGTATTGCATTTGTGAAGGGTATTTGTGAAGAAAATTGTTCCTTTTCACCAAGCACATACAGTTTTAGTCAGATTTTTATTTTGTGGAGTGATTACTTAGAGCATTTTAAACAAAATCTTTCTTTATCTTACTTAGAAGGCAAGGAAAGGCACATTTCATTTCTAGATAGTTTGTTGCAACATTCCTATGGATCGAAATCACATGTTTCTATAAAAGAGTTCTACCATAAACTTAATGGTACAATTACAGTAAACTGCTATCATGCATTTTCTGATAAAGACACTAACATGTTTCAAGCAGCACACATCTTAAACCTGCAGTATTAAAGTTTGCTTCTTTATCTAGGAGGTTTTGGGGGAAAATTTCCAGTTGTTTTGTAAATTTTTTTTTTTTCCAGAAGAGTACATTCAAAAATGGAACAATTATTCATGGCACAACCTCATCCAGATACTAAAAATGCATTACAAACCCAATTTTATATAATTTTACAATTCACATGAGAAGTGTTTAAAACTCAGCTGTGGGCACAATATAATATTTTACTTAGCAATATGAATCCTTTCAGAGAACTTCCTGTCTTGTGACTGGCAGATAACGTGACTTCCTGCTAATTTATTTCTCATTTTCTTTTGTCTTTGAAGTTGAAATATTTAACATTCTATAAATTGTTGTTTTGATTAAGTCAATTAACATGATTCTGTACAAGAATGCTCAAGAACAGTTTGTCAGATGGTGGTATAGCTCTTTTCACTGCACCTGAAGAATGAGACAATGCTGACAAGAAAGATTATTATTCTAGGTGTGTAGTTTTTATTCTAAGTCCTTAAATATATTTAATGTAAAAATTATTTTCATAGTGGAAATTCAATAAAAGGAACTGGTTTTTAATAGACCACAAATAATTTCAAATAATTTCCATCTCCCTAAGTTTTTCACGAGCGTCTTTATTAAGAATAAAATGTATATTCAGTTGTCAACTGAAAAATGTGAGGCTCCTCCTGGGCTTCTCTTTTTCTGTGTGGAGGTAGTAAGGGGAGAAGGACCCACTGCTTCTTCATCTATGACTTCTGCAGTCTCATGCTGCAGTATGTGAAGCAGAGGTCTTGCAAGCAGTTCTCTCCCTTTACCTGAATATCCTAAAGACGACAGAAAGTCTGCACTGATTTCTGTCTCGATTCTGAAATCCTGTTCATTTGTGGTCCTCTGCCCAGGTTAGAAAAGTTGAAGAACATAAGCCTGGAGTGCTGATATTATTTTGCTGAGCAGCAGTTGGTTTCAGGGTTTTCCAGGTTTGATTCTTTTGAGCAGAATTAAGTGAACAGGTGTTTTCAACGCGAATGGTTTATTTCAGTAGTACATGTGAGCCCGGCCTGTGCAAGCAAGGCAGAACAAAGTTAGGCCTGTGTCACCATTCAGAAACCTCAGACAAATTACTACTTAGTGTCCCAATCACTGCATGTTTTGGGGCCTTGTCTTTCTTTGTACATTCAGTGCTTCTTTGCTTTCTGTTGTTAGAATGTGGACTATTTAAGTGTCCTGAATTGAAATCTGGCCACCTTCTCTATGACCTGGAAAAGTTAGCTCTAAAAAGGAAAGTTTCTGTTACTCTTCACTAGAGCTGCTGAAATGTACTCACTTTTTGGTGTGGGTACAGGGGTGACTCCTTAGCTAGAGACAAGATATGCTTAGTATGGAATAGGGCAAATGGGGTTAAAAATCGTTATTTTTTTACATTGCGTATGATGTTTTCCTATATCAAATGTCTCTTTAGTTGCACTTTACAGAAACTATATGTCAGTGCCGTTGCTCTGCTGAAACAATTTGATAGCTGAAGAACTTTTGAAATGAGAGGTGGGGAGGCAACTGTTACTGCTAAAGTATGTTACTAGGAAGCCATATAACATACAAGAAGAAATTGTGTAAGTGTAGTGGGCTGACGCTGGCTGGACACTGGGCATCCACATGAGTTTCCCTGTCACTCCCCTCTGCAACTGGCTGAGGAGAGGAAACAGTGAAAGGTTTGTGGATGGAGGTAAGGTCCAGGAGAGATATCACTCATCAAATACCATCACAGGCAAAACATGTACAAACATGTACAAAACATATACAGTTGGCCCAGTCTTCTTATTCACCATCCCTTGAAATGGTTCCACATGTGTCTGTGACACCTCTGATGACAGAGGTGGTTGTGAGTGGCCATGGAGTGTAGCAGGACTCAGTCTGTGGCAGAAGAATTATATATAGATAGATGGATAATGGAGGTTAGGTTGCATAATTCTGATCTGAATGGCAATCACATCTTAAAATCCATAATAGGATCAGTGGAAGTTAAGTAATGCAATCCAGATTAGTCAGTCATTGCAGAACTTAAGTGACCAATTCATGGCTCTAAGTCCTAAATATGAAAGTTTTGAACTCTGCCTCCGCAAAACACAGTGATGCTTATGTTTGTATCCAGATGCTAATGATAAATTTACAAAAAATGAAAGTCACATGGATATTCTGCCATTTTGAGGAAGATTATTAGAGGTCATTTGGGAATTTCTTCTGCAGTAGCTTTCCTTCACAATCCTAATGTGAGTTAAAACACTAGGTGGTCATTACACACATCTTAATAAGGATTTAGCTAAACCAAGCTGATTAAATCTATATTAGTATATCAGCAAAGTCAGATTTTATTAAGTTCTAATCAGGAATCCTGTTATTGCATATGGGATAAAAAAGTTGTTTGTTCTACTTGATGCTACTGTCTCAAAAAATGGTTTCAGCAAGCTACAAAAAATGTTAGAATCAAATCCTTTTAAGTTCTAATGTATTTGTGATGGATCTGACTCATCAGAATATCAGAGTTTCATAAATTATTCCAGTTAATGATTTGCAATAACCTAGAACTATCTGTATGGAAATTACTGCTACGTGTTGGAAAGAAGGAGACCCAGGTGGGAGGATGGGGAACACATCCTGTGATGTTGATGTGGTTGATGTGCGCAGCAATTGCAGTGGTGATCTGTGGTATCAGTTGTTCCGGAAGTTTGTTCTTTCCTTTTTGAGCAGGCTCACAGGATGCTTTGGGATTAGTGTATTTTTGATTTTGGTGATACATGCTTTAAGGTAAGGCCAGTTAGGGCTGCATTGCTACTGAAACAATTAACCTCACCTTCCTCCTACTCTGTTCCCTTCCCTATCTGGTACCTCAGGTGGCCCAAATATCTGTGTGTTGGGCAATGAACTTCACTGGGATATTCACCTAGATTAAAACTAGTGTGGGAAAATCACCCTGATTAGTGTTTCAGTACTTCCAGCTGAACATGCGACTGGATAAACATTCAGGCTCACGCAAGAATGGATAACATGGAGTGGGGAGCAAAAAGATGGTGACAGTGCAAAACTGCTTTTTATGGAGGCAGTGATGAGTTGTGCCAGCCTAAAATGTGGCTTGGTACATAATTTGGGTAAATCCAAGGAAGAAAACATACTAAGAACACCGAAAAAGGCTGCAATCTCATTTGTTCACAAATGGTTATTCTAAGAAGTAATTATTCAGTGAAGAACATGCAAAAATCTTATTTAGAATCTTGTTCTTAATTTAATATAAGCTTTCATATTTTTTTGTTTGTTTGTGTTTTTCTTTTTTTTTTAACTTTTTGACTTGTTATGATCAATAGTCACCTAGAAAATCAATTCTCAGGATCGTCCAAAGGGAAAGACCCAAATACATTCGGAAATTACAGTGGTACCTGCTGGCCAGCAGCTGGGGACAGATTCATTGCAGTCGTTTCAGCCCCTATAAAATAGGAACAGGAGACACATTTCTGTACCATATGTGGAAATGCACTGTCTAGGGGAAATTGTGGCCTAATGTGCTGAACACAGAATGACCCATCAGCAGTCCTGGTTCTCCTCCCAGCCCTGCACCCCTGTTTTGTGCAGCCTTTGCCAATTCATTTTAAAAAATTGCGGGGTATGGTGTGGTGGAACAAGAGCTTGCAATGTAGTTGAAGAGATTTCAGCTGAGATGCTGGTCAGTTTTATGCAGACTTTTCATTCATTTCAGGGCACAGATGGGTAAGTTTCAACCTACCACTGCAGGGAGTTAAAGCAGACCTGTTTCTTTTGCAGTAAAATGAACAAGGAGCATTTACATAACTGCTTAGTATGTTCAGTCATGAGGAAGTAAGTTCCTACATCACTTGACTTCCATGGGAGGATAATTCTTATTCCACCCTGATTTCTCTCACTTCTAGAAATGAGAATGGAAATATCCACTCTATTTTTAAGGGTCCCTCAGATATGCAAACAGATACATAACTTTCTCAAGCTTTTCTGGTCCAATAGAAGCAGAAAGAGATCAGGAATGGTTAAGGAAGGTCTGAATGGAGTATTAACTCAAGTGCAAGTGAGTTTCTTTGCTTTAAAAATTACACTGCACAGTAACAGAATAACAGAGGGAACTTGCCTTGCACCACTTCAGATGCCCAGTTATTCCAGTATCTTCTTCCACCATGCTTATTTTTGCCATTTCATCAAAATTATTTAGTTTAAAAGAATGTTAAACCCAGAGACTTTCTGCACTCTACTTGTTTATTTTCTTACAAATGGTCTTATGCTGCAAACCAATGTGGCGACTACTCTGTATGTGCCATTATTTCTAGCAGTCATACATAGTTACACTAAATTAACTAATGACATGATTGTACCATCAAAAAAATTCAATTTAATCACTATACATGCATTATTTCTCCTTTTGGAGAAAAGCTTTAACTCGGAGAAGGGTAACAAAAATCTAAAACACCAATATAAACTTACTTAAAAATCAAGCATCGAGTTTAAATGGTTTTTTGGTACTTATACTGCATGTTTCCATTCCTACTTTATTACTGCAAGTTTCCATTCTTACTTTTTCACTATGGAGTAAGTTCATCCTTTTATTTTAGAAAAATCTCTGTATTTCGTCTAGAGTAGTGGTGATTATGAGTATTATTTTAGAATTGTAGTCTGCTTCAGATCTGGGCTATTTTTAATTCCATTTGCCTAAGAGACTTTTTTTTCTCAAGAAGGACTTGAAGGAAAAAGTCGTCTTGCTTATTTCCACGATTCAAGCTCATCATGTGTAACCCTAAAAATTCACTGCTTCTAGTTACCAGCACTGGGATGTATTTCTGATTTAGTGACTAGCTTAGACCAGTCACTCAACTTTTAGATGGCCAAACGAACCTCACTTATGAGGGCTTTTTATACTGTAAAAGATGATCAGTCTGGCAAACTGGTATAATACTCTAGGGTCTCTCAGATCCTCAATTGCTCTGATGTCTCTCAGCTGAGAAATAAAACAAGGTCTTGATTAGCAGTGTTTATTAAAAGCCCTGTGGCACTTTTTGCCTGAGTTGACTATAGATGGGTAATCACATCGACGGTTACATAACGAAGATAAACATTTCACGGCATTATAAACTCTCCTGCTGTGAAGCACAAGCCACCCACCAACTGCCTGATTTTAGGAAGAACCCTCTCTATTACATAAGTGTTCAGTATGGGGGTTTCTTGCACCTGCCTCTGAAGCATCTGGTACTTGTCACCTTCAAAAACAGGATTCAACTCTGGATGGACAACTAATCTGAGCCAATCTGGCAATTTTTATGTAACCAAAGGCTCTTTGTGACAGGCGGACGTGTCATAGTTCTCACTGATGTATCTGCTGAGTTCCCAGGGCTATTTAAAATGTGTATTGTATGTTCTTCCTTAAAAGTTCATTTTTAGGCTGCTTGATACAAGGTAATATTGTAGGAATCGCTGTAGAAATGTGCGAGTGGGACTGTATTCATATGTGTGATTGTGGGTGACTTTTAAGTACATTTCTGTTCATGAAGAAGAAATGAATTGCTAGCAGAGAAAGTGGGAGTACTATTACATAAGTTGGACCTATTCAGGATATCTTTAACTCGTTCTCATATGCTTGTGCATTTTTCCTCTCCTTGCAGAAAGTGCAGAACAGGTGTAACTATTTAACATCGTCTGTATCTCACCCTAGATTCAACTCCTCCCTACAGTGTTAGTGTGGATTCCTGATTGCTCTCACAAGCAGATCACACAAATGCTACCAAAATACTTGTGAAAGAACTTACACAATAGATTTGTACCAAGGGACTTTATTATTTATAAGAAGAAAAATTTTAGATACCTTCTACTGAAGTAACATTTTTGATTTCAAAGCAATCTGCAAATTGCAAATAGGAAACCTGTTTTTTTCAAGAGGATGTATTGGGCTCTGCGATGGTACATGGTTGTATTAAAATCAACTGATTTTCTGTCTAGGCCATATTTAAATCTCACTGATGTTTTTAAGAGTTAAGCTCATGCATAAAGTTAATGACATCCTTGACCTCTTTGTGGCTTTAGTATAGTGTAACTTGCTGCCTGTACTAAAACACTTCTAAGCATTTCCTAAACAAAAGTCTTGTAGTGCACAGCAACAGTGAAACATTTTATTGTGGGGCATTAACAAAACCGTATCTAATTGAAACATAATACTCTTTAAATTAAAAAAAAAATGGCAGGGTTAGATGCTGTATACAGGTTCCTTGGTAATGATATTTAATATTTTAACATCAGATTAATCTGAAACTCTCCAATCAATAGACTTCTTGAAAAGCTCTCCAAACATTTTCATCCATTGCTGTGAGTTCCAAATGTATTGGCTCTTTGTCTTTTTCCTGGTTGCACTGATTGCAACTGTCACTGAGTCACACAGCTCGCTTTGGGCCTGCAGCCAAGTTGATTACAACAACTTGTGAACCATAAAAAGGTAGTCTTGGATCTCAGAGAGAGCTGAGTTATAAAGAAAAAGGACACACTTAATCCTTCTGGAAAAAGACTGGACTCAATAAATACTTTTGTATTGTTCTCTCCACTTTCTCAAGAATAATTTAGTTATCAATGGTGAAATTAATTCTTTTGAGACATCACAGTCAGCTACAAATGAAAAAGATGTTGAAGCTGTTTGTAGTCTGTCAGATATTAAGGCAGTACCTGTTAGTGGACAGATTCCAGACACACAAGGTTAAGGAAAAATGTGTCAAAAAAATTTATTAGTTCTTTTCAGTGCATTTCAGTGTTACATGGGCATGTCAGTAAAATGACTTCTCACCAGCTCTCTAGGAATATTTGACATCTCCAGGATTTAAACAATAAAACTAACAAATTTCTTTTTATAGTAACATTTACACAGATTGTTTTTATACAATGAATGTTAAACGTACCAAGTAGGAAGGAATTAAGATGTTGGCTTTTGGGGAGCCCTGGAAAACACTGTAATTAAAATAACATCACAACCTTTTTGGATGACTGACTCCCCGTCTTCCACAGCATAGCATGGCACACATAAATCATTTGGGAAAAAATAGTTGACTTCCAGTACTTTAACCCATATATTTTATTTCATTAGGTCAGTGGGGTTGGGTATATAGATTAAGGGTTATGCTTAAAGGGTTCAGTTTCCCTTGTGAAACATCAATTCAAAAATGAAGTTTTGCATAGATAGCTGAAAGAATTCTCTAAAGTAATAAATAAAAAAAAAGTTAACTTATGTGGCTCTGCTCACATGACCACCTATGTTAGATAATTTCTCTGTTGTACTGACCTGTTAGTGTTAGAACAACCCAATTTATTTCTCCTCCATAGTGGGAAGCTGATCTCTCTCTTCATTCCCTAATTAAGAGAAAACATCTTAATGTCCAGCCTAAATCTATTCATGATCAGATTATACCCATGTGTTCTTATGACAACACTGTCTGCTAGCTTAAATAGTTATTTTTGCCCTTGATATATTTAGTCCATCATGGTATTAGTCCCCATACTCTAGATGAACCAGTCCACAGTCTTCCATTTTCTTCTCATAGGCCAAGCTCTCCATTTCCAAGACCAATTGATAGCCCATCTCTGCCACTACTTTAGCTTGAATTCATTCTTCTTGAACATGAAACACAGTAATTGCACAGAATAGTTCATATGAGTTATTGCCAAGGCTCTGTGCTAATGGTATTATTCCTTCCCCATCCCTGATATAGCCTATATTTCTCTTTTTCTTCAGTTATAGCAGATTGGTAGCTCAAATAGTTTTGTATCCAGTTGATATTTTACATGTCCTTCTCCTCCTGGGCCTCTTCTAGCTGAAAAGCTTGGATTTTACAGTAAAACTTCTGTTCTTAGTTTCTAAATGCTTGACTTTAGCCTTTGAACTTCATTTCTGCTACTCCTGTCCTCAAAATTACCCAGTTTTTTTCTGGTGTGATATCTCCCTTTTTGCCATTACTTTGGTTTGTCAGTCCACCTCATAACCACAGCTGTTTTCAGTGACATCTACATCCATCCAGATGCAAACGGGACTAATCCAAGAGCAGTGCTTTAGGAACTCTGCTTGCTGCCTTTTTGCAGCTTGATGATTTCCTGTCAACAACTGGTGAGAAACATCTGCACTTTGTAAGGTGTCGTGGAGACTACTGCTCCTGCATATATTTTTAAATGAGATTTGAAGATGCATTTTGTAAACCGAAGAAGTAGAGACAGGATAACTACTTTTTTTTCCAAAGGTATTAGAATCGTCATTCAAGGCCTTAAAGCTATTTTCGTCCATCAAGTTTCCCCCTGCTACCTCAGTCTACTAACATTGGCAGGCAGTTCACTACTTTATATGAGAGCATTTTAATGACTTCAGAACCATTAAGGACAAATAAACAGTATTAATATTCAGACTAAGTATAAAGAAGTGTGATTTGATTTTGATGCTTCATTTGATTTATAATTCTGATTAGAAGGCATCAGAAAACCTACAGCAAGTCTCCAAGTTTCATCCAAGTTTGATTAGAAAACTGTGGAAGTAAAACTGAAAGCCTTTGTGAGAAAGAAGGTTGTCAGGTTCATTCAGATTCAGAAATTCAAATATGTCTTGGAACAGTAAGGCTGAAACCATACTTAGTTTCAGTTTAATCTGCAAATCACAAAGCTGCATAAGAACTAGCAAAAATTTATATAATTCTTTGAAGTTTAATTATAAAAGGCAAGACTTTATAAAGAGTAACAACCCCTATCTGCTTTCTCTCATTTCTTAGGTTGTAAACTGTTTGAGGTAGGGCTTGTTTTAAGATTATTCTGTTTCCATAGTGCTTAGAAAAATGGGCTCTTTTTCTTTGTTGGCACTATTGTAAGAAACACCATTTCTGAAGAAGTATGGACAAAAACTGCCCTGTTGTCAATGAATCATGGATAATAGTAATTCTTTACATATTTCCTCTTAGCCTCCACATTCTGTAAGGATAAAAAAAAATCTCCCACTGTAAATAACAAAGTACATGTATTTGCTGTACAAAGAACAGTGTTCAGTTAATTTAATGAGTAAATCCAAGTCACAAATATATGAAAAAATTAGAACGGTTTTTTATTTTTAATTCTCTACATTTTACACATCAGCTGCAGTATATATGATATGACATTCCTTCATCTCTCATCTTCCCTGAGAAGGGAATTTTAAACCCTATTCTTGATTTTCTGAGATTGATTAAAATGCTTCAGCACAGCTGAATTGTGCAGGTGTAAATTGTCTGTGTGTGGGAGGAAGAGACAGAATTGCTTCTCTTCAGCCTGATCTGACTTACACTACAGCAAACAGCCTTTTCTCCTTTATGAAATGTGTGGTAGTTAAGAAGCATCCTCTCCTCTTGTGATCTGGTGCACTGACAGAGTGTTTCCAGTTATTCATTCTAGATGGAAATGCAGACAAGTACAATGAAGAACACATGGCTGTAAATGTGCTCTGGGTTTTTGGTTGAATTCTTCCATTGCTAAATCAATCTAAATGCTTGTGAAGTACTCTCATTTTTAAATTGTTTCATACACACGCACACGCGCACTCATTCATGGACACACATGCATGTATGGCTGTACACACATACACAAGTGTGTGCACAGATATATATAAATATGTATGTATGAACACATATCTCGTGCATGAATCAGAATGGAAGGGACTACAGAGGGTCATCTAGTCCAACCTCCATGTCATCCTAGAGCCCATTGCACAGAATTGTGTCCAATTACTGAGTATCTCCAGTGAAGGAGACTCCACAGCCTATCTGGGAAACTTGTTCCAGTGCTTGGTCACCCACACAGTAAAGAAGTTCTTCCTCATATTCAAGTGGAGCTTCCTGTGCATCACTTTCTGCCCATAGCGTCTTGTCCTGTTGCTTGGCACCACAGAGAAGAGTCTGGTTCCATCCTCTTGAACACCTCCCTTCAGACAAGGTCCCTTCTCAGTTGTC
>VYZQ01012555.1:0-12384 GCA_013400655.1 Mystacornis crossleyi | reverse complement strand
GCCACTACCACGTGAGGGAAAGGTGACCACGCCGGCGCCACAGCGCCCCCTGCAGGCGCGGGGGAATCACAGCCCCCGCCCCGCCCGGCCCGGAGCCAACAGCGCCCCCTGCCGGCTGTGACCGTCACTGCACCGCAGGGAAGGGGCCTGACAGCCGAGAGAAGGCGCTGCTGCCTTCCTCCCTCTGCTCGTCGGCGCTGCCCGCGCTGCTGTGTGGTTGCGTTGTTATGCATACACATACTAGTAAAGAACTGTTACTCCTTTTCCCGTATCTTTGCTTAAAAGCCCCTTAATTTCAAAGTTATACTAATTCAGAGGAAAGGGGGTCGTTTTCCATTCCAAGGGACATTGTCACATTCCTTGGCAGACACCTGTCCTTTAAACCAGGACATGAAGCCTATTCTTCCCATTATTTATCTCCTAAAGAAAAGAGAGTGGGCTGAAACATTGTGGTGACTTAGATGATCATCACATCAACATTCAGGTCAAGTTGAATTGATTTTTCCCATCTTTAGACCAATACTGGGAATTGCATAAGTATTAGAAGGACCAAAGAAAACCAGGTCGGAAATAGATTTTGAAGAGAATACCACTTGTACATCTGAACTGTTAAAAGTAATGAGTACTCAAAATGCTATGGGCAGAAAGTACATTTCTATCTGCAATTGACTAAAAGATTATATTTCATTCTACTTAACATATCCCTGCTCCTGAAAAGCTCTATATTTGGGTTTCCAGTTTATATTACAAGCCATTACATGCAGAAATAAAATGATTTACTATGAAAGTTGAAAAGTACAAGCTGTTGCAGACCATCTGCTTATCAGTTCAGCGCAAATGCAACATGATAGAAATACACACTTTGCAAGAATCTTGCTTTAAAAGGTTTTCATTCAAGGGTTTTATAAAGTTATGGAAAAGCTACTTATCCATGACATTAGGAATCCATATGAATGTTATGAATGCCATAATTAAAGTAAAAGCATAAGTCTAATAATGAGAACAGTTTTAAAATCAAGTACAGTTCATTTTACCTTTACAAACTGTTGGAAAAAAAGGTTGCAAGAAAGGATATAAAGGAGTGGAATAAGAATATCTAATGTAGGCATATGTGTGTGCTCAACGTGTAAATAAGGCCAAGTGACTATAATTTCCTCTTATATAAAAAAGAGCTATGACACTAGGGGTAAGAAACTATTTTGAAAAATGTAAGAAATAATACTGAATAAAACGGGAGAGAATGAAAGATAAGATATTATGTTTGAAACAAGCATTTTAGGTATTTGATTACAGCCTCTTTTTAAAGCAGGTTTCCTCCTACTCTGGACAAGACAACCACATCACAGAAAATCTTTGACAATATTTGTCTACACTTCTAATGCAGTAATATGCATAATTACTGATACCCCACAAAGACATGATACTATGTATTATCACACAACAACTTAAAGGGTTCTATTAATCTGCAATGAGGACAAATTTTATTTGTGATCTTACCTCTTTCCTTTCAAGCACTTGGGTTTGTGAGACCATGTCAAGCAAAAGGATGAGGTCTGGTACAAGAAGAGAGATTTTTTATTCCAACAAACCCACCTTTGATAACAGTGGAGTTGTCAGAAAAACACTAGCAAATAAATTAACTTTTTGAACATACTATAGAATATAGCAGGAGTTAGCAGTCCCTATTGAAATCATGTCTACGAAGTCTGAAAACCTTCACATGTTAATAAGAAGGAAACTCATACCTTCTATCAGAAATTCCTCCAATGCAGAAATTCCCAGCAGAGAACAAAGACAACTCTGTGTTCTTGGAAACAAGATATTGCTTTGGATGCAAGTAACTGACATGGGATGTTGGATTGACAAAACATAAGAGACTGAAATAATTAGGTTTTTTATTAAAATGTGTTTCTTTCATGCTCAACTGTATAAAGAAGGTATAAATGTTGATATACTATAATTGACTCTTCCTCCTCCTCTCATATGTACATCCACAAGATTCACAGCCCTGTTTTTTAAAAATATCTTGGCATAACTGCAATTGTGGATGTTGAACTTCGAGGTCTTATGAATTGATCAGTTGCCTCTTTCAGTAGGATTTGGCTCAAACTGCTTGTAATCAGTTTGGAAAAAAAACAGTCCTGTGACGGAATTGAGGAAAATGTTACTTCCCACCTCCATTACATTTAAACTAAAACTGGCCTGAGGAACTTCCAGACAGACATCAATACAGAAACAGATAGTGCAATTATTCATCTTCTTTCAAGCTGTACCTCAATCAAGATTTCTGGTTTTGGGTTCCTTTTCACTTTCAAGCAAGTATTGCTTGGGAGAATGTTACCTGTTTATGTTTAAAAATACACAAAATATTCAGAAAGAATTTAATTTTTGTTACTGTGGTTGTAATTTATTTCCAAACTTTAACCATATTAATTTCAGATATTTCTTATATTTCTACACTCCAGTTTGTCTTTTTCATTTCTCTGGCTTCTGTACCTCTTATCACTTTCCATCATCCAGTTCACTTCCATTTTTTTTCTATTATATTTTTCCTCTATTTCACACCATTTCCCAGGACAACAGCTCTACACTTTTGGATCTTCTAATTTTTAATTTACCCTCTCAATACTTTACTTTTTTCTCCCAGTTTTTGCCTCCTCTCCGGTAGGTTACTGCATAAGCAACATGTATTTTTAATACCATACAGCGGAGAACATCCACTGAAAGACAAAGATAATGTAAGATTATAAGCGAATAGGAAAGTTGTGACAGAGACAAAATTAAAGTAACTCAGTATGTGGGTGAATCAGAGACATTTTAACATTTGGTTCTTTCTCACTGTGCTTTGAAAATGTTTTTGATTTTGGATGGGTTTCTGCCCCTTTCACTTGTTCATTGATTTTAAGTGTCTTTTCTACCTTTGTTTTCCCCACAATAATTCTCGTCTCTTGTCCGTTTTTCTGCACTCCAAACATGTCAGCAAAGAAATCTCAGCCCTCGATTCACAAAACCCCAGCCCAAAATGGAAAAAAAAAGAGCTGTCTTTAAAAAAAGCAAACTTAAAATATTACAGAGTGGGTGAGAACTTCTGGAGGCAAACTGAGCTTACAGTTAACAATAGTATGGGTATAATAACCAGAAAATAAATGCTAACTCATAAATATATTGTAAATGTGGGTAGGTGTGTTTTTTTTTTTTTTTTTTTTTTTTTTTTTTTTTTTTTTGGTTTTTTTTTTTTTTTTTTTTTTTTTTTTTTTTTTTTTTTTTTTCTGCTTTACCCTTAAGGGAAATGAGAATGGCAAAAATTAACAACTGGCTGCCCTGAGGAAACAATGGATAATCTCAGATAACAGTTTTGGTTTTATACATATCCAACCTAAAATAATGTTCTAATTTTTATAGTTTACCAAACATCAAAGACACAATTGAACAATTTTAATGGCCAAAAATGGACAAAATTACTAAATTTTTCTCTAGGAGAGAAGTTGGATTTTTATGACTTTAGGCGATTGTAATAAATTTATTTTACATAAACAATAATAACTCATCAACAATAATCTCATCAGATGATTCTACAATCTGAAAGTTCAAAAAAATTTCAAAGTCCCTTACACCACTACTTGAACTATCCCCTAGAATCCTACTAGTAAAATTTGTGTTTAATTCACACCAGGTGTCTTTCTCAAATGGATAATTGAGGTGTTACTATGATGCTTCTTTGCTGCAATTAGTGAACTTGTGAACAAAGTTTCATGAGCAGATTTTTATCAAATAAATTGTAACTTTAACCGACAAAAATTTGAACATTCATACTTAGTGATAATATTCTGTCTCCAGCTCACCTAATTATATGCAGGTATTTCAATAAGTGTGGAATATAGAAATCATCCATTTTAAAATTTCAGTACAAAAGTCAGTTTTTATTTGGTAACTGAAACTTTGAGGTGGCCTCTGTGTGCAACTTACAGTACAAGTTTTCGTATCTGATCTTGGGTTTTTTAAAAATGTTGCTGTACATCAGTAGAAAATGCCTAAAACATGGGAGACAGTCAAAGATAGTGTATAATTCTGTATGAAATATTAAGAAAGCAACAGTAATCCAAATTTCAAACGTTATTTTGGAATTACTGTTATTTTTGAGTTTTACATCTGAAGTGAGCAAATGAGTTTGAGAATGGTCTTGCATGAGCTGGAATTAATTTAATACATTGACGGTGGCCCATAGTTTGTGATGCGCATGGGTTCAAGGTTTTTTTTTTGTTTTTTTTTTTTGGTACTAAAGTATCTGAAGCGCCTGTCTTGCCAAAAACTCTTAATAAGTGCTTCATTCATGTAGGATACTTTTGCAGGTATAGTGGATGTATTTAAATGGCAGCAGAATAAAGGAAGAATCCTCTTTATTTCCCTTGCAATCCTAATTCTGTTGTCTTCAGCAGAGTTAACTTCTGAGAAACAAAAGGAAGCAGTGGAAAATCAAGCCTATATATGCATTTTACAGGAAATAAAAAGCCTGAGAAAAAACTCAGTCATGCCAGAAGCAGGGCAAGATCATATTATAATGACCAACACATGATTTCAGCATAATTTTAAAATCAACCTGTTAGTCCCAGTTGGTGGGTTTACCCTGTGAGATTTTGTATTAAAAAAAAAAAAAAGATAGAATTAACTGAAAGGATGAAGATAGGAACTTCAAAAATTAAAAAAAATTAAACCCTTGAATCATAAAACTATTTTTCACATTTCATAAGTTATATCTTTGGTGCTTCCAAAAAAACCTTCATAAAGTGTATGCATAGCGCATGTGGTGGGCATGTTCTTATATTTTGCAAGCAAAAGGGTTATATGAAAAATTTAGGCCCAAACTTATTTTGCAAAGGCTACAAAGATTAAAGATCATTTCACCTACACAGCTCAGTTGCCATCTCATTTAACTTCGCATCCAATCTTCAGTGATTATGAGCACACATATATGCATACACACACACATGCACAGACACACACACACACTGTAGCTACATACGATACGAGATTGAAATAAAATCCTGTATAAATGAAATCTCTATGCACTTCTATGAAACGCAACAGAACTAAAGAAAAGGATCCATCAGGGTGCATTGTTCCAGATTTCAGAGTGCGTATTAAATACTGACAAATACTTTTCTTCCCAAGAGGAAGAAAGAAGTCAAATTAATTCAGTTTTGAACATTTATTTCAGAAAAGATTATAGATTTATGTACTAAGATATTAACCCACTTTTTCTATTCATAAGATGACCTTCAATTGAACTGTGAAAAGTAAATGGCAGGAAAGTTTCCTGAAAAAGTTGAGTGAGGATATAAGAGGTTAATGAACATATTTGTGTTGGACACTCTCCCCTGTATAGCATATTCAGAATGATAGAATCACATTATTTATTGTATTTTTTTCAGATCATTTGCAATGTTAATTTATATGAGTTTGATATCGCTTTTGTCTTCTAGTTGTGTGTTGTTCTGAGAAATCCCTGGGGAAGGAAAGGATTTATATGCTTTGTGTACACATTCTGCAGACTAAGCACTCCGGCATAATTATTTTTGGCACTCACTAACTGATTAAAACATCCAATTTAACTCATGATCAGTAAGATTAAACCTTTTTAATATACCTCAAAAGTAAATTATCATTTGCTACTCAAACATCCTTTTCTGCACATGTCCCTAATAAAGCTGTTCTTTTATTTTGTTAATGTACCTTTTAATGAGGATTCCCTTTTATTTTTTTTGTCTGGGCAAAACTGCCTGCCTTTTCTTTTTTAAAGAGGTAGGAAAAAAATGAGATGGAAGCTAACTATGCTACTACATGTCCTTCTAGTGTCATACCATTTATAAGTTACCTCTTTCGTGTGTGTGTGTGTGTGCGTGTGTGTGTGTGTGTGTGTGTGTTCTGTATAGACTCAGGTGTTAAAGAAAACACATCCTTGCTTTGTGTTTACTTGATGTAGAGACAAATGTCAGCAGTTAGGAGGAAATAATATTTGGAAAAATAATTTGCATGACTCAGGCTTTTATTTCGTTTGGCGATAGGTTTTTTTTAGCATAAGTTACATTTTAATTTTGCAAGAAAGCCATTTGAAAGCATGTCCTAACAATGCCTTAGCACTGAAACTTGGAGAGAAAAAAAACGGTTGCTCCAAGATCATGAAAAACCCTCTTCAGCCCTATATGAGGAAAGAAACACTGTTTGCAGAGCCCAAAATGGCATGAGCACCCAGAAAGTTACAGCTGGAAATAAAATTACACAAAGGTCTTTGATCAGCACAAGTAGTGTTCTCTGCTTAGGCAGGACCAACATGGAAACGTAAGACAGCCACAGGACAGCCATCATAAACATAAGGCAAAATGGTGAGTGGATGTTTTGCAGAGTGTTAGTCACCTAGATTTTGTTCATTTAGCTCAGAATGATGTATTTGAGATTAAAGAGGCCTTGTCTTAGAAAAATCGGTTCAACTTGGCTGTTTTATGTGATGCCACTTATGTGATGCCATCAATCCAAGCTCTTATCACCAATACAGTTCCCTGAAAGAATTGCATCTGACCTGCAGGAAATATACTTTTGTGATCAGTGCTCTTAATGTTTCAAAACAGATGCAAAAGTTGGCCAACAGTTCAGAAAATGTTCAACGTGAAATACGCCAATGTAAAATCAAACACTTTCAGAGCTAGCTGCTGTATGTGTTTCCCTTATTTGTCTTTCCACACAGAAAAGGGTTGTCATAGAAGCAAGCTACTATCAGAGTTTAGAAACTTGAAAAAATAACTCTTTGTGTCTAATAAAACCAAAGGAAACAGCTTCTGAGAAGGCAGCTCCAGGCAGCTCTTCATGCCCAGCCAAGTTGATTAGGAGGCTGCACTCTCGGCAGTGATGCAATATGCCATTACTTTCTGCTTTAACTGATTTATTTTAAGCACAGGAAGAAAAGTCAAGATTGGACACAGAAGGAAACAATTGTTTTTGGCCGGTTGTGGTGGAGTTTGCATGTAGAGGTGCCTTCTAGTCTAGTTGCTGAAGGGGAAACAAGTACAAATATCTATGCCTTGGCTGTTAGGGTCTGATTATAAGCACTGTGCTAGAGAATTCATGGATTATTCATGTGTAATTACAGATAGCTATTGTGCTCTTTTAAATCATCCCTATAGCCCATTATGGCCCATAACAACTGAAATAGCAATTGTCATAGTAAGGTTTGGGCTCTGTCATAGAGCGTAGGCTCTAATCAATAATGATGAATGGCAAAATTTAGCATCAAGCAGGAGAAAGTCTAGTTGCCTCCCGCCATAAATCTGTGCAAATACCAAGTTGTGCAGCTGCTGTATCTGGAAATCTAAAAGGCAACACTCTCCCTCCACCCCCTACGCATGCACCTCTATAAAAGTTGAAAAAGGAGAAATGTGCAATATGTCCATTCTAATAATCCGCATGCTGTTAAGACACTTTTCTATTTATTCAAAGCAGGGTGAACCCTAGGTTGTTTTCAAGGTCAATTCCAGGTGAAAGGGGGGTCATCTGGAGGCCACCTCGACTCCCATGCAGGTCAATAATGTCTCCTCGCTGCCCCAGAAGACAAGCTGCTCACACCCAATCAATCCACAAACGCTCCTGCGCACCCAGTGTAATGAACAGTGAATAAATGTAGCCTATCATCACAAAACATGCTTTTTAAGTACCTTCCCTTTTCATGTAAAACCTCTAGCTGTCAAATTCTACATTCACTCATCCAGCAGTGAGTAGCAAAAGTGAGAAATCAGACTCTCATTGGGGTTGGTAAAAGGTCATTGCTGGCAGACACGGAGGTTAAACTGCCGAGTTAAAATACTGTTCATTACCCACTGCAGCTTTTTGCTAACTACACTTCTTTGTGTTACAGTCAAGCAGTACATCAATATGCCCCTCCTCCTAATTCATTAACAATTGTTGAATTGTACAGAAGGGGGAAAAAGAAGGATTGATCTTTTATACCTTTTTTTATCTCTTTTCCATGTCAAACACTTTTACATCTTTATGCATTCAATATTAAATACTCTGCTTACAGGCTGTGCCGGCTGCTTGAACAGTTACTATAGGTACAATTCCTGAAGGCAGAGATGGCCAGTTCATATGAAACCCCAAAGGTCTAGGGCTGCTCAAGCAACGGTTTATTTTCTCTTATCCTTTTTATTAATTGCCCTTAACATAGTGACATCTGTATAATGACAAACTTGAAATTTTGCACTGCAATTTTGTCATATTAAAACGTTTGAATTAAAAATATGCTCCTTCTGCAGATGAAGCAAAATTGGTTAAAACCAGATGTAACATACTAAATTGATATTGAACTTAAATAAAATGCTTGTGTCCTGTTCATGCTGACTGGGTTAGAGCTTAGTTGGTTATAGCATCAAATGCTGTCCTTGGTGTAGATCTCAAGACATTCCCTAATCTAATATTTTATTAAGGAATGATTAATATCTGCATTTTTCCATGACTAAAAAATTTTAATGCATCCAAAAGAATAATTTAGAGCAGCAAGGAATCATTCGAGCTCAAATGGAAACAGCAGTGAAGGTTTCATTTGTACTGAAGGCAATGATTTGGTGGGAATTCTTAACAGTCAAGACCAATTTCCCAAAATGAAATTCCGTTCTTTGATTAATTAATAAGTAGATGTGATTCCCTTTATTGAAATACAAAGATTTTGTTTTCAAAAATAGCCATCTTATTAAAAATATTCTCACAGCGCAATAGAAATATCTCTAATCATGAATAAAATAAACGTTTATTTACGTGCACATTATAACAATAGTTTTGACTCAACAAATTACCATTATATATTTAAATCTTTAAAAAAATGCATTCAGAAATATCTGCAGGAAAATATATCTTTTTTTCTTTTTCTATGCTTTTTCTCTCAGTGGGACTGAAAATAAAATGTTATGACTTAAATCACAAGAGGCTAACATCATTTTTAGCAACAAGGGCTGCATAATTTCAAGACTGTGAGTGAGTGGCTGACTTTAACTAAAATGTTTCAGTTCTGTGCGTATATAGGTACATAAATAATTCAGAATTAATCCCTGCAGAGGGGACAATGGGAATCGTAAATTATCCATGTGCCGTCCTCAGTGTTAGAGGCAATGAACCTATAGTAACAAACTATGAGTGTTACTCATTACATACATTTCACAGACACCTTAACCTTTTGAATATTAATTTCCCTCTGCAGCTTGTAGCTAGGTGGCATAATTTCCTTTCCTTTCCTTTCCTTTCCTTTCCTTTCCTTTCCTTTCCTTTCCTTTCCTTTCCTTTCCTTTCCTTTCCTTTCCTTTTCTTTCCCTTCCTTTCCTTTCCTTTCCTTTCCTTTCCTTTCCTTTCCTTTCCTTTCCTTTCCTTTCCTTTCCTTTCCTTTCCTTTCCTTTCCTTTCCTTTCCTTTCCTNTTAACCAAGAGACTTCCTCCTCCCCTCCCCTCCCTCTCTCACCTTTCTTGACCAACATATCAGTTAAGTTATTGAGGGGCTGTGATTACTGAAGGAATGTTGGTTCTTTTTCTAACTAAATATTTACCAGAAAGCATTTTTTTTTAAAGCTAGATTGTTGTTTCAGCAATATGACATACTCACCACAAAATACTGCACCTCTGTCAGAGTCAAGAAACAAATTTCCTGATACTTGCACATTTTGGGTTTATCTGAAATTATACCCTGGCTGTTCTGTAAATCCTAACTTCTCTTGGAAAACTCTACTGGGGCTTTTTGTAAGAGGGTTTAGAGGATCAATATCTATTTGGTAAGCTCATGATGCTATTTCTGTTAAAAAGTGGAACAGAACAAAACTGTCAGGAGGCTAATCCCCTGATTTCAAGGGGACTTTATTCACATGAATAAGAGCTTTGAGTTCAGGCTAAGGTCTATTAGATGAATATTATATATCTTCTACTGTCTATGTATATTCATATATTTTTCTGTAAACCTCTACAGCTGCTTTGACAGAAACAGGAATGCTGGGCTAAGTAGATGTTTGCTCAAACCCAATAAAAGGTAATATTAACAATTTTTTTTTTGCAGGTGTATCCAGAGAAGTGATTTGCTGTAAGTTAAAGTCAACTCCCTGTGTGCTGGTTTTGGATGGGGTAGAGTTAATTGTCTTCATAGTGCTAGTGTGAGGCTGTGTTCTGGATTTGTCCTGAACACAGAATTAATAATATAGAGATACTTGTTACTGCTGAGAAGAACTTACACAGAGCGAAGGCCCTTTTCTGCTATTCGTGCTGCCACATCGGCCAGGAAGTTTGGGATGCATAGGAGGTTGTGGGGAGAGACAGCTGGGACAAGTGGCACAAATTGCCCAGACGGGTATTCCAGACCATGTGACATCATAGGCAGCATATAAAGTAGGGGGAAGAAAGAGGAAGGGGAGGACATTTGGAGTGATGGCATTTGTCTTCCCAAGTATCCATTTTACTGGATGGGGCCCTGCTCTCCTGGAGATAGCTGAACACTGCCATGGGTAGCAGTGAATTAATTCCTTGTTTTACTTTGTTTTTGTTTGCAGCTTTTGCTTTCCTATTAAACCCTTTTTATCTCAACTTATGAGTTTTCTAGCAGCTACCTTTTCCATTCTCTCCCTGATCCTGCTGGTGTGGGAATGGGTGAGTGGCTGCATGGGGCTTGGTTGCTGGCTGGGCTTAAACTGCCACGTATATGCATTAGAAATGTCAGCACACAAGAGTATTTTTGTGATTAGCAAGGAAGATACCCTGAAACTGAATTAGCTTTTTAAATTTTCGAGCATAAACAATTTGGATGCCAAGTTTCAACATGATGGCAAAACATGAATTAATGGTGTCTTCTCACCATGTGAAATTCCATTGAAGTATCCCAGTGTATTCCATTTACTGGAAGACAAACGCTGTGTTCAGAAAAACTATGCAATAGAATACAGTGAATCAGAAATCATGCTAACCAAAAAATTAAGTGAATTTTTAGGCAGAAAATATGAATATAAAGTATTAAGAAAACCAAGGTTGTGTTGCTGCATTAAGAAGAAATGGAAAAAAATTATGTGTAGAATTTATGTGAAATGAAATTGCTATAATTGGGTGCTAAAAAAATAAATCATGTTAACCCACTGGACTGAGACTTAGATGGTTTCTCTTCTTAGAGAAAGAACTCTTATAAACCACAGCCCAATTATTTAATTTCCCTTACTAATTATGGAAAGTACTAATTTCTTGGCCTCAAGCACTAGATGATGTATCTCTGAAGGGCAATGCAAGATTTATCATAATCTGTGACTCTCTTTATTTAATGAGAATGAGAATAAAAATAAATACTTCAGTCTAGGTTGAATTTGACTGGTACATTCTCTTATACTAAATATTACAACTCAAAGCACTTTCCTATGTAAGGTAGTTTCAAAAATTCGGTTATTAATTAAATGCAATCAAGCCCAAGTATGGCTAAAGAACAAATTTTTCACTAACTCCAACAGTGATTTTCTACTGCCCACCGTGACCTGGTTTAATCACAACGTGGAGATGTTATCTGCCATGATTCATTTAAAGAAAACATTTAAACACAATTCCATATATTCTCAGATCATCCTGTAAATGCATGTAGTTCCTCTAATTTCATGTGTATTCAGCGGATATCCTGAACTAGTGGGTAGGAAGTGCCTAAGAGGAGATGGACAATGTCAAGGAAGACCTAAAGAACCGACCCAGCAGACATAAAGTATATTGAATTCTGCAGAGGGGTTCAGAAGGTTATTTTCCTTCTTGAAAAAAAGAAGAATCAGTACAAAAATTTCTCTCTGAACGTAGAAAAACTAGCTCATGGAAGGTGTTCTTCTATGTCCCCATCTTACTTTGAGCTTTGCATGAGAGGTGGGATTCACCTGCTAGCACATATTTCTGCACCAGGCTGTTTGCACACACTCTTCACAATCACAAGAGAAAACAATTTCTGTGGTACAACTGACCTAATCTCAAATCACATATCTAAACTGCATTGGTTGGGTAATGTCCTAAAAGTGTTTGATCACTTAGTTTCTTTCCACTGCTGTAAAAGGAACTTGGACACAGCCATCTAGAGCTGTAGATAGAAGTTATGTGAGACAAATCCCACACAAACTATCCCAGTCTAGCCCAAAATATTTACTTGTAGCAAATGGTATTACTCTCTTTCAAAATCAAATGTGAAACAGGTAAAAATTATAGGAAATGGCTTACTATATAAAGGTTAAAAATCTCTTATTTGTTGTGTAAATGTAGTGACCCAGTCCAAAACAATGCTGGACTGACAGCCTGCAAATTTTTTTCATATATTTTACCAGACAGTTTGCAAGCTCTTTTAATAGCACTTACCTCAAAC
>VYZQ01012546.1:36929-53142 GCA_013400655.1 Mystacornis crossleyi | reverse complement strand
AAGTGAACCCATTTTATTCCCTTGTCTTCATCTTGTCCTTATGACCGAGTTTGCAGTAACACAGTATATAAGGTTTTGTTTATTGTTTACCTCAGGGCAATTCATACCAAAAGCCCCACTTTGCTTTCCAGAAAAGCCACAGCCCCTCTCCAGAGTTTCTCACCTGAAAAGAGGCTGCAAATAAGTGATGGGGGAGCTGGTGAGCACTGTCAGGTTAGGCTCACAAACGAGACCTCGGTGTGGAATCACCTAAATCCACTCAGGAAATGGGGCCATCACCTGAGGGATTGGTGTTTGTTCCTGTGACTGAACAGCAGCCACAGCTCCCGAGGGGGCTTTAACTGAGGCCTTTTTGGAAACCCAGTTTGCACACCTAGGAGAACAGGTGACCTAAGCACTGGTGCTCCTCTCCACCCGCTGCTTTCTTCCCACAGGAAGCTCCTGAGCTGCTCAGCACCTCACAGAGTCGAGACTTTGGGATTTATGTCAGACTGGAGAGCTGCTCTCCCCTGCTCGTGGGATGCTGCCTGAATCAGGAGGGGATGGAATTCCTGCATACAGGTCAATGGGGGGAGGATTGGCCCCTCCTCAGCAGTGTGCTGGCAGATCTGACACATGCAGCCAGGATCACACAGGACTGACCCAAGGTGTGCCCTGTCCCAGCAGGCACTTGGACCAGAGGGAAATGGTCCCTGGCACAGGTGGGAATGGGACATGCCCCAGGAGGGCTCCTGACCCTTGCTCAGGTGAAAGGGCAGAGTCAGTTGATCAGTCACCATGTCAGCACAGCACATCAGAGAGGTCTGGCTGGTTGTGTCAGGAGGAAGTTGCACAGTCAGATGTATTTACACTCGACTGGACTTATCCTCTGACTGTTTTATTTTCCTCTGGCTGAGACTGGAATGTCTGTCTTTCCTGCTCTTTGAGTTTGTGTATCCAGCTTCTAAATTGGCTGATCAGCCTGTTGTACTCGTGATGGCTTCAGAGAGAGTTTGCTTTGAATTAGGACCCTTGGATGAGGATGGCAGTTTCCTTGAAAATCCTTTTGCTGGAGGCACCTCAGTGAACACAAATTGAAATGAAAAGTGCTGGAAAAAGCATTTGATTCCATTCTAGTAAAATGTAGGTTATTTAAGTGGCAAAAGGAGCATTTGTGGCCCTTCTGCACATGATGGATTCTCCATTTGCAATCTGTGTTTTCAGATGTTTCCCCATGATATATAACCATTGAATAGTTCTGGTTTTACAGCTGAATGAAGGAGGTACAAAAGTGTTTTCAGTTTCTCAAAAGGTCATTAGTGCTTTAGGATATGAACATTTTTACAATCCGTGCTTTAAAAAGTGAAAAGCATCTTCAGTGCTATCATTCCATAAGGATCTTAATGGTGATGGTTCTTTTTTTGGTAGTATATTTACAAACGAAGCAAAAAATGAACACAATTTATTGTCCTAACACTTCCTATAGTCATCACTCAGATAAGTTCACCCATTTTATCACCATGTCACAGCTTCTTTTCAATTAATATTAGAAATTGCTTTTTTTTCTTCAGCAACTTAGATTAGAGTTTAATAATTTAATGTAACTGCTCTTAGAAATTAGTTGTAAATATAAATACAGGTTTTTAAGGATTTGTTATCTCGGCTAATTTTATTTTCTTACATAATCTGCTGTTAAATGGATTTGCAGCTTTTTGTTTCTTATGAAAGCCCAAATAACAGTTCTTTCACAGTCTGGTTCAGTACTGCCATGGTAAAAGACTTTGATCTTCATTGTTTTTATTATTAGATTACTGTTTAACAATTACATTTTTCCCTTCCCTCAGAAACAGCAAGTGCAAAGTTCCTTTAGCTTGGGAAATTCAGCTACAGGGCTTTGACATTTGTATGTTTGCACATTTCTATTGATAGGGATAAATATTTATAATATGCCATATAAATGCACATATTCTTCCTGCTGTAAATGCCATTTCTAACTGGAAATCCATTCTCTTGCACAACAGGTATGGTGTCCTTGGTATTCCCAGTTTGCCTCAATCCTCCAAGCTCGCCTTGTTCCCTGTTTATTACAGCAGTGGACTCCAGTGTGACAGAGTTTCATCTTTTCTTAATTAATTAATTTTACACGAGGATTTACTGCCTGTAGGTGTGTGTACATGGGTGGATGAGGCTCAACAGATCCTTCATCTTCCAGTCTCATATATCCATTCCAGCAAAGAACAGTGCTGCACACTTCCACACATATTCAAACACGAGCTGCTGTTTAAACCTTTAGCATGTTGCTCATCCTCAGGCAAGCCTGTCTCTCTAGCTGCCTGTTTTTGGTTTGCTTCTTAGCCATGCTTCAGGCACACCTGGCATCTACTGATTTTTTTCCTCTGCTCTTGTCCTTCTTTAAGAGTCCCTGACAGGGGGGCTGGTGCAAACTGCAGCTCAGGCATCACGGTGGTCAGCCAGAAACTGTATTCATTAGCAAAGAACTGACACGTTCCCCGCTGGCCCTGGCACTCGATGAATGGTGCTGATCTGAAGTCTTCCAGGCAGCTTCCAGGTGACATAAGGGACTGTCCACCACCCTGGTCACCAGATCCAGTGTGCTGGAAAGAACAAAGAGAGAACTTGATAACTGTGCATAAAAAATAGGTAAATGATGTTCATCTGTCTTTTTCTCTTCTTGCTTTTAACTGTGCTGTTTTTTGTAATCTTAAATTGGAGTAAGCTTCTTTTGCTGGAGAAGATCTTGATTTGTTCTGTAATAAATTAATCTCAAAGTCTAGAGCCAGCTTACTTATTTTTCCGATATTTATCAAACTGAAGGAAGGAGTAATCTGGGTTGATTCTGAACGATGCCGTTATCCAAACTGCTGCAAATGGAACTTGAGGATGGCATTAAAAAGACCTGGAGTTCTAATTCTGAAAACTATGTCTTTGTACATGGAAATCCCATTGTTTATTACAGACAAGGAGGCAAAACCTTTGTAATTTTAAGACGTGTATCTTAAGGCTCTCAGTGCAGTATACGTAGCTACAGCCGGGTTCTGCAATTTGGAACTAACCCTTGTCTTGTTTCTTGTGAATTTTCCTCTTTAATGTTTGCTAGACATTGGATAGTTTACTTTTCAGAGCTAAAAATCCTTGAACCTTTAGAATACAGAAGATAGATGAAAGAAATGTATCTATATAATCATGCACCCACTTTCTTACCATCAAAAAAGAGTATCCTATCCAAAGGCTCCTCCAGTTCAGTGGGCAGGGAGGAATTGACTGGTCCTGGCTGTGAAGTGCCACTGCCTGTGCTGGGGCCTCGCAGACGGCACATCTGCTGATGTATGGCTGGATCTCCTGCTCGGACAGCGGCGCCATCGGCAGGGGAGCAGCGCTGGACAGCCAGTAGGACTTGTCATTGCGGCTGGCATAGTAACACACTTGGTTGATGTTGCAGTAAGCAAATGGCATGGTGCTGAACACAGGGAGGCAGGATCCAGCCAGACCTGGAAATAACAACAAGTGATGCAAATTACTCCACTTTCTAGGTAAGTTGAAAATAGTATTCTGGCCAGTGTTGCCGCAAAACTATGTGTCTTAGCAGGATTTAGGTAATTCACAGATGTTAAACCTTCCAAGCCCTTTACCGAAATGGCTGCATGAAAGACAGAGACCTTTTACCAGTATCTTCCTTTGACCAATAACATTTAATTGTGTTAATCTGATATTTAAACATGATGTAGTTTGTCACCATGGGAAACAGTTATGATAACAAATTTCTTAGCTGTGCCAACGCTGAAAAATAAATTAGGCAAGAGGTGGTGGCTGGTTTAAAAGGAGATCAGCTATTTACAAACTCATTAGGAGCAGTGAGAAACCAAATGAAAATGCTGATAAAGAGAAAAATTTATGTGAAGTATGACAAGCCATAGCTAGCAGTGCATTAAGCAGAAATCTCAGCAGCTGTCCTACTGCCTTCCAGAAAGGTTTCACAGACTCCCAAAGTGAAATAAAAGAATTGAGGGATTTTGCAGAGCCAATCCTGCAAAATTCTCATCAGGCAGACATCAGTGGGAACCAAGAAGTGGCCAGTGCATCCTTCCGAGGTGAACTTCTTCCAGAACTGAATTTAGAATAGTTTCATGATGGCCTATTTAGTATGCAATAATCACTGCACAAAGTTCTGCCTTGAACTTGGTGTGTGAAGTGTTATTTCTGTAATGCCCCCAAACCCAAACACCTTCATTAAAGACGTGACATTTCTGTACAGAAGCCTTTTTTTTTATCACTGATAATATCACATTCCAGTACTAATGAAGGCTCTGGAGAAGCCTGAGTAGGGAAAATGCCTGCAAAATCACACAGGAGACAAGAACTCTGTTCTCTTTGAATCCTATTTTCACTGCTGTTATGAGGCATTCTGTTAGCAACTGGCTCTCCTGGGGAATGCCAAATACACAATAGTGAAAACATTGTAAAACATCACTGCTATTCTAAAAATAGCTCTTTTTATTGCTCTTTTAAACACTTCTTTTTTGTTCAGCATATTAGGTCCTTGATCTTTCCTCCTCAGAGACTTCTCTGCCTCTTGTGTAACAAGTCAACAAGAATTTAGGAAACTTTTTCTGTGCAAATTGCCATCAATCAGTTCCTCAAGCTGCAAGGCAGGCAGCTTATTTAGACATCTAATTTTAGTCGGAATTGTAGAAGACAGAGAAGAAATTACCCAAGGCACCAAAAGGAGCTGTCTCTGGGAGAAATTTGGCTTTGGCTTTTCCAAAAAATACTCACTTCGGACTCTTAAAAGCACAAGATTCTGCTGTACACATGATGCATAACTTACTTGTAAAGCTCACTTATACTGCCCAACTCTACTTACCCAACTTAACCAGCTCTTTTTCCCAAGCTGTGTCTACAGTAAAAAAGGAGCAGAACCTCGAGGGAGTTATTACAGAGTGGCCAAATGAGATTTCTGACCTAGGAAAATCTCTCCAGTGACTTGAAAGACGGCCTAAAATGAGCTGGGATAAGTGAAATAAACCACTCATCTCTCCAACTTCACGTCAAAATTACTTAGAGATTGAAATATTTTTTCATTTGATTGCATAGCAGCAGAACGCCATTTTAAATGGTGACAAATAGGGCAGCATAACCAAGTTCATTATCATCACTGTAAGTTAATTTTGAGTCTGTAGAAAATAAGTAACTGGTTCTATAGGTTGCTCTATGTGACTTGTCTTTCACTGTATAGAAAACACCATATTACCCCTTAGCTGGAGAGCAATTACGTACAATACATACCAAGATCTTGATTGTGGGCTTTCTCTTGTCCTTCCAGGTACAGCAAACTATAACCAGTCCATAACTTTGGCATCCCCTCTGGGCAGAGTGGTTCTCTGTCTGACTGACTGTGAAGGACGAGCAAGAACCCACTTGCAGATCTAATATGGGGGCCTGGTTGTCCTGGGACACCAGTCTGGCCAGGTGGACCTTGGAGAAAGGTAAAAGAAATTTACTTGTATAAGGTACAGTAAAATTTCACACCAGCTGGGTGTTAAATGTTCAATAAGAAGTTCCCAACTGAACGTAATACAGCTTCAAGGCTATCATGGGCAATAAAGACACAAGTAGACTTCATTATCCTTCTTCTGGGACAGAAATGAACTAGACTGCCACTGAATGCTTGGCACTTGGCTTTTCTATTGTGCCTCTGTCTTGTGCTGTATGGATTATGAAATGAACTGAAGTAGGCAATGATTTCCCAGATTTACTCACTAGGATGAACAGAATGTCTGGACTGAATTTGAACCCTTGCAGTAACAGTCAATGCCCCTTGCTCACATATGTATTAAACCCTTAATTTATTAGAGAGCAGTCACAGTTAAAATAGAGTTTTAATTACTGCCAGACAGTTGCCCCATTAGCCCTGGCTCAGACATGCATGCCTGTTGATATATGTTGTCTGAGCATGGGTGGTTAATTGCCTTTCTGCTTAATAATGGATGCTGAGATGAATTTTCTTCCAACAGGTCTTGTTATGAAATCATTCACAAATGTCACTGTCAGTGCTTGAACTCAGAGCGGGCAAGAGGTGTCATGGAATCTCAGGCTAGAGGTGGATGTATCCATGTGGGAATTGGGGGAGCAGAGAGAAAACTGAGTCTGTGCATCATCTCACACATCTCCCCCACAAAGTCATGCTCCATTCTTACCTTGTGGCCCAGGGTATCCTTGCTCTCCTCGGCTCCCTTGGTCACCTGGTGGTCCAGATGCCCCAGGTAACCCATCCTGACCTGGCAGGCCATATGATCCTTCTTCACCTTTTATGCCTAGATAAATACAAAGTATGTGTATTTCCTTCACAGGGCTGCATTTAAGGTTCTATATTGTCCAAACACAAAGGGCCAGTCAGCAAAATGGACACCAGGGCAGAGAAGGTGCAGAACTGCTTCTGCTGGGAATTCTCTTCACCACTTATTCACCCTGTCACCACAGCAGTAGCTCAGAGGCATGACTTAGAAACAGCAGCTCCTGATAAGGTTTTCCATCCTCTCCAGAGATCTTGTGTGATTTACAGCTGAAATCGAAGCACCTCCGAACAAACATTATCATGCAAGCCTTGTGCAGAATTGCCATCAGGATCTGTACCATGGAATGAGCAGCAGCTCCTCCTGAGGCAAGCCAAGCTGTCAGCTTTGAGAACCCCATTCAGCAAAGCCTTAGAACACGTAGTGAACTCCCCTTGAAGAGACAGATGTATTGGCGTACTTAGAGAACAGGGAGGGGCTGCAGAACTGGACTACATCCAGTGGGGAAGGGTAAAGAGATTTTTAGGCTCCTGATGGCCTCATCTTTTTGTATTTCTCACATGTCCATGCATTTTATACATTAGCAGGGAGGGTGTGGCTGTGACAGTAAAAGATACATCTCATTTAGAGTGCAGATAATGATGGGCCTGTTCACTGGCTACTTCAAACATAACCTGAATTGAACAAAGTTGCACTTGTCAGCTATGGTTGCATTTAGAAGTGGTTTTCCTCTTTTGATAAAAAACAGTTTTCAGATGAGGGTGTTTCTCTAGCACCCACCACAGTTGTTTCTCAGTAATGGTGTTTCGTTGCTTGCAGATTTTGCTATTTAACCTGCAGACTGAGTAACTCATGGTTGTCTCACAACATTCAAATTTCCCCATGTTACTTTTTACTAAGAAAACCTGAACCGGTCAAAACAATTAACAGCTTTTCTATGCTGGTTCCATAGTTATTCTGCCAAAGCTTAACTGCATTGAGGGGTTTTAATAAAATCCATTGCTTTTGCCAGTAAAAATTCCAGTTTGCCTTCCATGCCAGGAGAAAATTGGATTCTCCTATCTTAATGAAGGAAAAAGCATTACTATTTCTTTATTTCTTTCATTAAACCAGTGCAAATATGTGTATCACTGTATCACCTGGTTTTACAGAAACCATTAATGATGGTTTCCATATATAATGGAAACACAGCTGTGTAACCCCAAAAATTCCTTTTAGCTGGCAAATCAACTAATATACATAAAACTAGAGAGTTAACTCAAAATTGCATTGTTTCCTTTTGTGATAGGAATGACTGCTGCAGGGAATCCCCTGGGAGACAATCCTGGATTATTTTCTCTGGAGACACTGGATGTCTAGAGCAGCCAACACAACAAACTTTAGTTTCCCAAGTAGGAAATACCTAAAACCACGAGAGGGATTCCACCATCTAAACTGAAGTCACTCTGCAGACAGGCTATGCTGTATTTCTATGAAGGTGGCCTCTTTTCTCGGATCACCAGTACCAGCATCGCTCTTGTTTTCTTTTACCATCTGCCAGAAGAACGTTTCAGTCTTTCATCACTTCCTTTTAAGATCTCTTTGGTCAGTTTTCTTTGGTGATAACTTTTTCATGTTCTAACAGATAAAGAGCTCTATTGTAGCCATTTCTCTGACTTCAGTGTCCTTTCAGGAGTTTGGTTAGCAGAGCTTTGGGATTCATTATTGCTAAATTTTAAAGCATGCATATTTTAAACATGCTCCAAATAGGTCTAAACCACAGGGGTGGTTTGAGGCATTTCTTTATAATTTGTTGGGGTAAAAGGAAAAATACCATTTGAAGAACTTTTTTCTCAACAGTGCCTGATGCTTTTGCCCTCTCTGGCCTAGGAAAAGGGAATGTAGTGCAGGCAGGCTCAAACAACCTGGTTCAGCTACATTTATCCATCATCCTCAGCATTAACCAGCCCACTGTGGAGACTGTTAATAAGTGTTTAAGGAGAAGAGAGAGGGTAAAACAGAAGATACTGACATTCTGACCCTTTTCAACTTCTCTCTAAATGGCTGAAATAGACATCCAAGCTGTCAAAACATGAGCTTACCTTGGGGTCCAGGGTGGCCTATTGGCCCTGGTAATCCTGCAGAGCCATCCTCTCCTCTTTGCCCTGCTTCCCCAGGAGGCCCTGGGATTGTAGGGCATGAATCATCTACTTTTCCTGGTTCACCAGGGTCACCTGGAATGTGTAATAGGGAAGTGAATTGGAAGACTGGCTAATAGCTCCCATGCAAAAAGTCAGCATAAAACTTAGCTGATTTTGGTGTTCAAGAGTATACATTAAGTATTTTAAAATCGTGAATTATTGAGTCGCACTGCTTTTAATTTTACTCTTAGTCTTTTAGCACAATATTAACAGCAAGGCAAGCCAGTGTTAGCAAGTGTGTGTTAGCTGGTCTGTGATCTTTGCCCAGGTGGCATCCTGGCCTGTACCAGCAATAGTGTGGCCAGCAGGACCAGGGCAGTGACCATTCCCCTGTGCTCAGCACTGGTGAGGCTGCACCTCGAATCCTGTGTTCAGTTTTGGGCCTCTCACTGCAAGGAAGACATTGAAGGGCTGGAGCGTGTCCAGAGAGAGGCAACGGAGCTGGGAAGGATCTGGAGCACAAGTCTGGTGAGGAGCAGCTGGGGGAACTGGGGGTTTTTAGTCTGGAGGAGGGTCAGGAGAGACCATATTGCTCCATTACAGTTACTTGCAGGGAGCTTGTAGAGAGTCTCTCCTCCCAAGTAACAAGAGGATATGGCCTTAAGTTTCATCAAGGGAGACTTATATTGGATATAAGGAAACACGTCTTCAGGGGAAGGGTTTTCAAGCCCTGGAACCGTCCAGGGAAGTGGTGGAGTCACCACCCCTGGAGGCATTGAAAAGACATGTAGATGTGGCACTTGGGGACATGGTGTAGGGGGGTGCAGTGCTGGGTTAATGGTGGGATTTGGTACTTTGAAGGTCTTTTCCAACTTAATTCAATGATTCTATGTTACACGTATTTGCTGTACAGCTTTAGTCTTAACACGGCCCAGAATGATTTGAGTTAAAGCCTAAAGTCTACCTACCCAGCTTCAGTGCTAACACCTTAGCACGTGGAAAATTCTACACTAGTTTGCCTATTGTGTTGCTGCAAAATTATCAATAGGCAGGCTAAAAAAGCTAGCCCATAATAGCTAACATAAAAAAAAAAAATAGCCACATTTTATATATTGAAAGTTACTGGGAGCTCTTGCCTGTTTGCATTTTGGATCAACATTTAATCAGATGGAGAGTTCAGTTTTTGTAGTAATCTAGTGTTAGGATTAAAGCTTTTGCTATGATTTTCGTGAGAAAGAAAAAATCCCCAAACAAATAAGAAATAGAAACAAATGTTTCACAAGTCTAATTGACATCCTAGCATGAGACTTCTCAGCAGTGCATTATCATGACATTGGTGCTGTTTATGTGAAACATGTATTAGAACTATGTCCTGCTAGCAGTACCTACTATTCCTAGCAACCATGCCAAGGATACCTTCTACTAAGAGCTGAATGTTTCTATACATAAGGGCACTCCCATGAAAAGAACAATAATCAAAAGTCATGAACTTACCTATGAAACCTGAAGGATTTGAAAAATGGAAAGCAGATTGTGGCCATTGTGGTGCAGGTGGAAGCAAGTTTCAGGCATGTAAATTAGAGCAAAGAATGGAATGAGAACTGAAATCACTTACATGAGGTGACATTAGAAGCAAATAGATAAGAAATTTTTACTCAAATGAGAAATCAGTTAAGTTGGCAACTGCAGGGGTCTTTTTTCTGAGATTGTTTAAATTATCTGCATGCAAGTGAACATTAGTATGATTATATATGAATAGAAAGATCATATTTACAGTTGAATGACAATAAGCAACAGGTTCATAAGTACCTGTGGGACCTCTGGGACCAGGTCTTCCTGGAAAACCATGGTCTCCTGGTTGTCCTGTAGCACCAGGTGGACCCTGTGGGCCATGGATCCCCATAGGACCTGGAAACAAAACCAAACATAAATAAAATGAAGTCTGGATGATTGAGTAACAAAAAATGCTTGGGAGTCCTCAACTCTCTTGTGTCACAGAAAGAAATGCACATTTCTTCTTGTTTCCCTGGTCTGGATCTGACTTATAAAAGATTTATGACTTTTCTTTTTGTAGAGATTGGAAGTGATTGGTGTAGATGGGATTTCTCTACAGTGTGTGAAAAAAGCAGAGCGTGTAGATTTCTGTTTTCAAACTAAAGAATCTGTTGAAAGCCCCAAGCTATTGATATGGGGCAGATGTGAGACTCCGTTAGTTCAAACACATCTGCATTGTCCATAATTTCTCAAGACCCCTGAAGAGGGGTCATGGTTTGCTTATCTGGCAAACTCAAACATTTTATTGCCTTATTCTCAGACTGGTAGAGGTGTCTTCCAACAAGGTACTGGAAGCAGTGCATGTGAATCTGTCTCTCCTCTCACCTTCTACCTCAAACCCATCGTATTTGTGAGTAACCAGGCAGAGCTGTGGAATGTCCAGCCTCCACCCCTTCTGCCCGGCTCCACCTCCAGTGACAACCCCCTGGGCACAAGGCTCAGTCACAGGGGCTGGGCATAAATGCACACTTAAGAACTTAAAAACATCTCTGACCATACCCTTTGGGCCTTCTCTTCCTGGGCTCCCTGGAGGGCCTCTGGCTCCCTGTTGTCCTCGTGGCCCAGGACTACCTGGTGCCCCTTGAATGCCGGTATCACCTGGATCTCCTCGCACAAAGATAGTCTCTCCAGGAGGACCAGGATTCCCAGGATCACCTATGGTAAAAGAACTTTATTATTAATATATGCATGAAGTATAAACATCTAAAAATAGCCATATTCTGCTGGTGGTTTTTTTTTTTTAATTTTACTCTAGGGGGTTTTTTTCTCTAGGATGTACGACAACCCTTGCGTGTTTTCGGAAATACTAGTGTTAGCCTTTGCCCAGGACTTTGTAAGGAATACAATGATAGGAATAGTTCCCAAAGATATTTAACTTCTGTGCAAGCAGAAGGCATCAAGTTACTAGTATGTTCATTGAAACACTGTTTCTCTATATTTATATCTTACGATTAATTACTGTGTTGCTTAGTCTAGAGGTCTGCGTTTTGTCCTTGCTCTGGTGGTCTACCCAGTGTTCACTTCTCTGTGTATTCACTAAGGTAGTGATGGGTTTCTTTATTCCCCGTGCACTTCCATACATTGTTTCACTGACAGTAACTGTTATTCCTAGTAGCCTCAGCGGTTTTTTACATGATAAAAATTGGTATTTTTAGTTTTAATACCTCTGATGCCATCTAAACCAGGTAATCCTTGATCACCTGGAGGACCAGGGGAAGCACTATCAGGAGATCTTCCCATAGGTCCAGTGGGTCCAACAGGTCCTCTTCTACCTAAGGGATCACATTAGGAAAAAAAAAAAACACAAAAACAAAACTGAGTTTTTTTTAGTTTATGGACAGAAGTTAGTAAATATAAGAAGGCTGACATGAAAAGTCATGGAAGTAATGTATGCTGCCACTTGTATACCAAACATGCCAGTCCCTGGGCTAAGGAGGACATCTTGTCAAAGTGAAAATATTTGTTATCTTTTAAAATTTTTAATTCTCCCCATAAAATCTATGTAACCTTATGAATACATCATCACATGTTGACACATTGCCACAGATAGCCACGTTTTCCTGAATTCCAGCAATGGGAGAAATGGTAACAATGTAAGGTGAGTGGGGACTGTGAAATGATTCTCCCTGAGGCAGGTTAAGTATTCACGGATTGTTCCTGGCAAAAGAGAGTTACACCAATTCCTAAAAACCTCAGTGAACGAGATGAATTTACTAGCTTTAAATGCATTTTTCCCCTAATCTTTAATCTGGATTTTTACACAATAAAACATTCATGCCCTTACTTGTGACAAGCAGAGTTGCAGATTACCATTCTCTGCGTAACATTTTTGAACAGTTGCAGCTTGTTAACATGTGGGTTGCATTCTGTTGCCTTCTCTTTTCTACAAAAAAACAAATCTAGTTTCCTCAGTCTCGCTTTTGACCCCATCCTTCCGTTTACTTTCTGGTTTTCCCTTATTTTTCAAAGCTGATCACTACCATGGGAGGCCTCGCCTGTCCTATGTCAAGCAGTGTTAATACATCTCAGAATTAAACTTTCTCTTTTTTCCTCAACAGTGCCATTCTGTGGACTCCCCCAGTTCCCAAACTTGTAACCAAACTAAGAAAAATGATTGTGTCTTCATCTTAGCATAATTCACCTCACCAGATTTCACCTCCTGCTATTTTTCTTCCACGTGTTACGCGACTGTGGCAAGGTCTGGCAGTGTAAAGCTGATGTCATTTCTAATCACAGAATTGCTGAGGCTTGAGTGGGCCTCTGGAGACTTTCTAGTCTCACCCTCCCCTCAAAGCAGGATAAGCTAGAGCAGGTTGCCTCGAAATCTGTCCAGCTGGGGTTTGAGTATCTCCAATGACAGACACTTCATAACTTCTCCAGGCAATCTGTTCCCATGTTCAATTCCCTTCACAGGGAAAATAAAACTTTTCCTTATATTTAAGAATTTCCTGTATGTCAGTCTGTGCCCATTACCTCTTGTCCTGTCTCTGGATATCACTATGAAGGAACTGTGTCCACGTCCTTCCCATCAGGTACTTACACACATTAATAAACTCCCCCTGAGCCTTCTTTTCTGGAGCTGAAGCAATTCCCCCTCCCTCAGCCTCTCCTCATGGGACAGATGCTCCAGTCTCTTCACTTTCTCAGTGGCCCTTCCTCAGACACTTGCTTTTTCCCATTTGTGTGCAATTCCTGTATCACCAAGCTCTAAAATAACCACTGCAATCTTGTGAAGCGGTTTTATCTTGCACTTATATCAGAACACTTGATAGATTTACTGTAGTTCTGGAACCACCAGATCTTCTGCACTCTTTTTCTTCAGGAATTTCTTCCCAAGTGGCAATCCTACCTAGCAGTTCCCTGAGTCTATTCAAGTCCATAATTTTCTATTTTCATTCTTTCCTCTCCTTTAACACAAACCAGAAATCCTGGAGTCTATATCTCAGGAAACATCAGCATGTTACAACAGAAATGTTTTTAGGGAGAGATTCTTCTGAGTAATGTTCATATTAACCAATGTAAGAGCCTATATGAGCTTAATTTCAACTCTGCAGAGGAGCACTTCGGAGAAAGTCTATTCTTACCTGGGAATCCTGGGAATCCCCTTTCTCCAGGGGGGCCTGGAAGAGAAATACCAGGCCATCCAGGTTCACCTCTGTCTCCTTTTGGTCCAATTTCTCCTGAGTATCCTGGGGGCCCTGTCTCACTCTGACCTTTATAAGAAAACAATTATGTACATGAAGTTTACAGCGAGTACAAATACAGATGTGCAGAACAGAAATACCAGTTGCAGATGTTCCTCCTTGCAAGGGTTGCCTAGTGCTGTTTTTCTGGTTCTCTCTTGGAAGCTGGATAGTGTTTTGTTGAATCTGGCCCTAATTCACCACTTTCAAAGAAAGTATTCTTTTTGCTTTAATGCTCTTCTTCAGGGGTTATTTTATATGGTGTCATTATTGTCTGTAACCTGAAATGTAAACTGATTGCATGGTTCTAAATTTAGTTTTCTATCAGCACATATTTGTAATCTTTAGATAGATTATAAGCATTGTTTTTGTTAACAGTGCTTCAAAAGCACCTTTTGAAAGTTGCAAATACATCAGCATGAGCAAAATCCACGTTCCTCTTAAGTTTGTGGCACAACTCCCCTGGACCTTAAATGGAGCTGGGATTTCACAAGTCTCCTTTTAATTTGGTAGTTTTATCTTTTATATTTAAAAAAAAAAAAAGAGAGAGACTTGGCTCTCCTTTGAATCATCTGCACTGAACTTTTTAATTTTATAAACAGCCTTGAAACAGTCCAACAAAACTACATGAATAATGGAAGTTTGAAAGTTTTCCCCACAAATAACTGCAGGTGTGCCATTAGGCATATTTTAGATTCTGTTTGAAAGTTTAGTCTGAGCCTTAATGATATCTTCTGGGCAAGGCAAATATCAAAATAGCATGCACACTCCTTGCACATTCAGTCATTTAGGAGAAGATTTTCTGTTCCAGTTATTTCTCATCTTTACCTGGATCTCCTGCAGAACCCTTTTGACCTTTTAGTCCATCCAAGCCATTCAGTCCAGGCAGTCCAGGAAGACCTGAGAGGTGTTACACAGGTATGACTGGGTGCCACAATAATCCTTTACAGTCACAATTAAAAATCAAGCCTTTTTTTTAGATCTGACAACACATACTGGATCAAGATGGGGTATTTGCTGAATTTGATTACTGGCAAGTGAAGATGAGACCACATGGCAGTGCAGTCTTTTTGGAAAGGCAAATGTGAAAAATTTAAAGATAGCAGTCACAATACAGTTTCACATCAAAGCAATCAGAAAGCACAACTTTTAATCCTTTAGGTATTTCCATACTGCAGCTAGCAGATTATGGGCTAATCTATAGAGAACCTTGTGTCTGTGGCTGGACTGCTACTGCTTCATGTGCTTGCTACTCCAAAGTTTGCTGTGCTACCACTTCATTGCCACTGATGGGGATGCAGACACTACCTAAGATATCTGTAAAGCTGAAACTTCTTTACAGCTTCTGTTCAAAATAGAAATGCAATTTAACCCAGCTGCACCAGAAAGAAGCTAAATTTTCACCTGGCTTCCTTTCTCTGGTCCTGCAGATTTCACACAGAAAACGATGCTTTTTTGCATCACTCTATTCTTTGAACTGAACAGCACAAAGTCTTTGAAGACAACAAATCTGTAATTGAGACCTGTGGTGACACATGGTATATATAGAGCAGCTCTGTCACTAATGATGTTCCCTAGCACTGGCTGAGTGTTCGTGGTGGTCAGACACAACTTTTGCTTTATAATCTGTAGTTTTTTTAAAAATTGCTAAAACACAGGAAGTAAAGCCATAGATGGCACCTTTTTACCATTTTTTTTAAAGTTGAACTAATCTGAGGTTGTGTTTGTTGTTTGCAGGGTAAAAATATCTCCATGTCATCAGCAGTTTATAGTTGCTAAGTTGTATAGGTAAACTATCAGATGTGAGAACAAACACTTCCTTAGTGCAGACAGCAGTCTGTCACCTGGTGATAGCAACAGGTCTGGCAAAACTGATGGGTCATCTGGGGACAGGTTTCAGAGAGAGGAACAGATTTGGGATGCCTCTTGCTCCAGAGAGGGACAGTGATCATCAAGGAGCTGAATGATACTGTCAGTGCCTACTCCTGTCTCTGTTCTACTTCTGCTGCTCATCTCTGTCTCCTTTCCTTCAGTTCCTCTCCCTGCCCTGCAGAATTCCCAGTCTGGTTGCAGTGTTTTTTTCCCACAAGTCTGAATTATCTGTGTGTCTGTCTCCTTTCCTCTGGCTCCTGCCTAGCACAGATGTAGGTTCTCAGCTGAGTGCCTGTGCCCGATCCCAGCATGTCCTGCAGCTCACCAATCTGCCAGATATCCACAGCAGGGATCTTGGGAGAATTTATTGCTCTATTTAAGCACGTATGAATGGATATATTTTTTAAAGTTTATAAACTGGTCAAATTGGGCAAGGACAAATTGCTGTAGGAAGAACAACACAAATGCCCTTCATCAACTGCTTCACCTGCCAAATTTAAATGTCCCTAGTTCAAAGATGGGTCATCTGAGAAAAAAAAAATAAAAAAGCCCTAGAGTTCTGTAGCAGGCACACCAAAAATTACAAACATATAGCTTTGTTCTCAGAAACTGCTGAATTATTTCAGTTAAAATTTAACAAAGGATGAATTGAAAAAAAAAAAACAAAAACAACACAAAACCAACAGTGTGTAGC